>CM031235.1:334389333-334636891 GCA_018340775.1 Taxus wallichiana var. yunnanensis | reverse complement strand
TGGGAGCTCAGATTTGAGAAAGAGAGGACTTTTTTGAAAATCTTGACGTCTACTACTCAACTACGAGTGGATATCTTTAAATTAGTATGACTAAGTCCTAAAAAAATGAAAAATACAAAGACGCCATTTTTAGAGGGTCTTCTGAAGTTTCTCACTTACCACCATTAACATGGTATGGTCTTTCTTTCTTTCCCAACAAGGAACAACACATAGAGGCATGGGATTTGTCATGAATCTCGTCACTATCAGAGAGAATTCAATGCATTCAGAAGTGCTTGAGGATGGATTTTAGGTTTCTTCTCATCTTATTCTCTCATTCTTCATATATTGTAAGGAGGGGAATTTTTCAAAGGTTGAACATTTGTTTTCAGACCTCCCTTCTTCCCTTGTCTACAAGTGAATTCCAGTGAGTTTTCAAACCTCCCGCTCAAGTCAGAATGTAACCTTGCCTCTTGGCACTAACAGAGGTAATCGTATCAATTTTGGAGAAATAATACATGTCTGTGGATTGTTTTCAACCCTCTTAGTGTTCATTGCATTCATATGATTTCTCATCATGCTATTTGGTTAACCGTGCATGGTGGTTCTATCACAGTTTTAATGGTTTGAGTTTAATTTCAAAAAGGTGTGTGCAACATTCCTTTTGGCATCACACTTGTTATTTTAGGTTTATTTCATGCATATTTTCTAAACCCTGTCTCCTTGGTGAGTTAGAGTAGGTTTTAGAGTAAATCCTCTACAATTTGAATGTGTGCACCTAAATAGAGGAATAGGAAACAACCTTCATCCGGAGAGCTCCCCGATTCACAAAGTCCCACACTTTGGAAGAATCTCCATGTTATGCAATCACACTAAGAGTCTCAACCCATTGAGTTGCAGACATTTAGGGGTGTTGTGATTATGCATCAACATTTATATTGAACAATCAAAGGGGATCAAGACCAACCACATAGAAATGTTGGATGGATTCGAGAATGGTCAACATGGAAACTTGTGTTATGTTGTGTGTGTTTTATTTGTTGTTAGTGGGGTCCCCATGTGGGGATTACCTCCAATTGTGACCAAGGGGTTTGTTTGTTGTTCTTTTATTTTCCTTTTTTTTAATTTTAGTGTATGTGATTTTATGGTGATGTAATTCTTTTTATCATTTGATTAATTTGTGTCTAAATTAGTAAATTTATCATGTTAATAAACTAATTATGGATGGGACTAAAACAAGTAATTTATAGATTAGATGGTTCTTTGGTTTATGTGTGTCATGGAAGTTAAGTGTATGTGATCTTGAGTGTTGTACACTCTACCTTTCCTTAGAAATTCAGATTTTTCCATAAGCGCCAATTTTGGGAGGCTTGTGGGACAAGTTAAAATTTTCCTACACCTCTTAATTTATTTTATGAACCATACCTATGGGTTGGGGGTAAAAATAGACACCATTATGTGTTTTGAAGGAAAAATGAGTTCTACTTCAGCCTTTCTTACATATGTTTATTTCTTTGTCCTAAAGGGTATGGGTTGGGAGTGGTGTGTGTAAAAGAGGTTTGTCACCACCTCTCAACAACCCATTTATTTTTCCTTGGAGTATGGGTTTCACTTGGGTGATGCGGAGTGGAGAAAAAATGATGTGGCTTCTTACATGGAGCCACATCATCTCCTCCTCCTCTTTTCTATTTATTGAAATTTTTGGGAACCGAGATGGGGTTACATTCCTAGCTTTTGGATCTTGGATTTTTGGACTGATTTCTTGTTGGAATAAAAGGAGATTGCAGTTTCTTGAGTTTGAAATATTTTTGGAACTTCTCTTGAAAAGTGGAGATTTAACATGGCAAGGTAGGATCTTACACTCTTGTTTTCTTCTATGTTATGTGTTATATGGATGTGTGTTCTCGGTTGAAGTGTTGGGTAGTAAATTAACCTTAGGTTGTGTTGAGATTTTGAAATGGGTATGCAATATGTTGGGAGGCATAAGGTATTCTTTGTGTGTGTTAGAGGGAGTGGGTTTTGGATACTCCCACCTTGCTCAATTTTTTTATTTTGTATATTATGTGAGCCATAAGAGAAAGGGAGGCATAAGAGTGAGGGAGACATAAGAGACATATATTTGTTGTTGTGGGAGGCACATTATATTTTGGGATTGATGTGTTTGTGGAGGATTTTAGAGGTGGGCATCCAAACTCTTGGGAGGTACAAGGGCAACCCCATGTTCATATCTCTACTTGGATTATTTTGGGGCCATTGTTTTGCAAGGTTGTCTTTAAACATGAGTGTTTTTGTGTGGTTATATTTCTTGTGTGCTTGTTTCTAGTAAGTGTGGAAGCATCATGTAGAGTTGGAAAGTGTTGGATCCATCCCTTATTTCCTTGTGGTTGGGGCTCGGGGCCAATGAGAAAAATTGATTATTCTTCTTATTGAGTTTTGGTGGGTGGAGAGGTTCAATTTCCCCATTTTTTGTTGTGATCAAGAGAAGAAAAGATGGAGCTTGTCGAGATATGATTCCTGGAGCAATAATAGAAGAAAATATATATTTCATTATAGTTTCCTTCTTGTAAAAAAAAATTCCCACTTCAAGTGGAAGATTATTGTATTGTTTTTGAAATAAAATTTAGTATCGATTATTAGTTATTAAGATCAGATTGAGGTTGAAAATGGAAAGAAAGACCTTTAGTAAAACTAGTTTTGGTTACAATAGAAATGAAATTGAAAATGGAAACATCTTGTTCCCATCAGTAGTTGATTTATTTTCTCACATAATTGTGTGCTCTGGTCTAAAAATTATTGGAAATATTGTTAAGAAAGTCTCTTGTGGGAATTTTGGAAATTTGTATGAAGGAAATATTAAATTTTATTGTTTTACTGAAAGGCATGTAATGCAAAAGTTAGAATATTTTGTGCATTTTATTCTATTGTTTGATAGAAAGCTGAAAATGGATGTATAGATGGAAAGAACTTAAGCTATAACGGTCTTTTACTTGGCCAATGAAGTAGGTTAGTTTCTAATTCTAGTTGTGTACAAAAATTTCATAGTAATGCAACAGACCTTAGATCTATTGAGTATATAAATGAGTTATTAAGCTAAATCAAGTTCATTTTAAATCAAATATCAAAAAATAGTAGCAAAGATAGGTAAAAAAATTTAAACTACCATTCGATAATGTTCCATCCCATTTTTAAAAAAGAAACATCAGAAGTGTGAGATTTAATTTAGCTAAAACAACATCATATTTTCCTCTCAATAATATCAGTATTAAAATACTATTATTATTCAAAATAATAAAATTAAGTTAATAAAAACTATATATATATATATATAAAATACATTTTGACCGAAATACAAAGTAATTTGACCAAAAAAGAGTTAAATTCGTTGTGTTTAGCATAGAGGCCGCACCCTACATTTTTTGTTGGGGAATAGGGTTGGGAGGAGGGTCACAACCCCACCCCCACCCCATTTTTTGGGAATAGGTTCTGGGATGGGGTCGGCTCATGCGACCCTCCCCCAACACCCAAAATATTGCAAAACAATAAACCAATGCACTCTCCGCCACGGCCATAATATTTCGATGCACATTTTCATACTATTTGTGGACTATGTATTACCCTAATTTGTCACCGAGCTTGTATTTATTCAGCTCGTTTATATATATATATAAAGACATATATACAAAAATATATAATCATTATAATAATGGTGATTTTGGGTTTATATCAATTAAAATTTTCAAAAAAAAAAAAAAGCGTATATGTGTGTGTGTGTGTGTGTATACAAACGTGTGTGTGTGTGTGTGTGTGTGTGTGTGTATATATATATATATATATATATATATATATATATATATATATATATATATATATATATATATATATATATCTATATATCTATGCTTATACCCAAATGAAAATATATACCAAATTTGATCATATCACTAAAATGGGGAAAAACCCATATGCCCATTTGGGAAAATATCAAAATAATGAGATAAATAAAAAAAACGAATACATCAAAACCCTAAATGAGGGTGCAAACAAAACAATAAAATAGATGGATCATGTGTATCCATCCAAAAGCTGGAGACGACCTCTAATAACTTCCTCCTTCGCCTCCACCAATATGCAAAACAAAAGAGAAATAATAAGTCAAAATAAAAGATAAAGAAGCCTTTCATAAGAAAACTGTGTTAGTGGAATCCTTTGATCTTGTTGATTCATCCCTACAAAAATTAGGTGGGGAGTGGTTGAGTAAAAATTCTAATTTTAAGATTTAAATGCATGGGTTGACTCTTGTTAAGGGGCCACTTTATTTTTGTAAGGGGTGAGTTTATTTTTCTAACCCTTGTGCTAAATTAAGGACCTTGATATTTGTTTTTAAACCTAGTCACCTTGTGAGATTAAAATAACTTTAGAAATTAATTAAATAGACTCCTTTATTCATGGGATTAATTTTTCCTAGTTGACTATAGTGGAAATTAAATGTTTATCAAAATAACATTTAAGGTTTTGAACCTAAACCATGCCTTAGGATAACTAAGTTTATTAAAAATGTAATGAGAGATTTATTATTTTATTCTAACGGGGAAATTTATATTATTAATTTAAAGTAACTTAGCAACAATAATGTGATAATCATATTTTTTCGAAACCTTTTGGGCACATTTTTCAAAAAAATTATTCCATAAATTTTCTAGCTTCGCCCTAGGTTGTTCTTTGGTTTCGTATAAGGAAAGGTAATTTATGGGCGTTACACATGGTGTTCATATTGATTATATGTTTCATGCTTCTAAATTATTATATGAAAAGATATTATTAAGTGCTATTAGAGCATCAATATGGGAATTTTTTTATCTTAAGCCATAATTTTTGTGATTCATCTATATCTTAAGAGAGACTACATATTTTTAGTAATGTTTTTGTGTAGTGGAGAAATCACTAAAAGAATATACCCTCAAAGTTTTATATTTTTTAGAGTTTTTGCGAAGGATATGATAGTTCTAGGTTTTCAACCCTAATTTTAATATTTTTGCTATATAATATGGATGTCAACTTGTTGTTTATTACAACATATCATGTGCGATGTGAATACATTTCGAGAAACTAATAAATTTTAAAAAGAATTGATATGGGTTATTACAATTGTTGTATTTTTATTGTTTTTAAAAGAAATTATCCACAAGTAAAAATATTTAAAAATTTATGATTAGTTTACATTTTAATAAATATCTTAAAAATATAATCAAGATTAGTTTTCACTTTTTTATTATTTGAGGACAACATCTAGGAAAAAGGGAACAAAAAAATGATCAAAAGGTTCAGATTCTTGAAACCCAAATTTTTCTTGATCATAAAAAAGAATACATTTTTTGGAGATGGTGTGATTAATGCTAGAGAATGAAGGATCAAATTTAGTATAGTTAATTATTTTATAGAAAAATCCTCATTTTACTTCACAACTCAATCTTGGTGGTGTAGTAAGAACATTGTGATATTGAGTGAGAAAAAATAATTTATATTGGTCTTTGGAGGAAATGGAAAGTGTTTTCTTATATCATTGGGACAAAAAATATGAAGAAGATGATGTTATGTATGAACCTACAAATGATATAGGTGCAAATTTGAAAATTTATTATCTATCTATGATGATGAAAAACATTAATTGCAACTTAAAAATGAGATCCATATCCCTCCCTCTCTCATCTAGACTCCCTTTTGGAGTTAACTCACCTTTCCCTCAAAGTTATCAACTTCATTTTCTCAAAAATGCAATTTGTATCCCTTTACTTATCTTTCTAAACCATTTGCGCAACCTCACATATTTGGAGAGTGGTAGTTTTACATCATTTATGTTTGTTGTGCAACTACCTCACTAACAATACGGTTCATTTTGTCACCATATTTAGAAAAGGTAAAACATGTAATTCTCAATGCGTGTTTTATTTTGACTTGATTTTATCTCACATTTCTTGGTCAAATTGGCTAAAAATAGGCTTGTTGGATTGGTCTTGAGTTCCTCCTCCCTTCTAGAAAAATTTTGAATCTTTCTCTTTCAATCAAGTCATCATTTCTTGATCGACATGTGTTCTTGACATATTCTCTTCTAAAACCTTTTAAAATGAAACCTTTATTTGTATCATGGGTTTGGAATTTTTGTGACGTGTTATGCTACAAATGTTTTCAGAGAGTCTCACATAGATATGTAGTTCTCTATTGTATTTCCATGTTTCTCACATTCCAAGTACCAAGCCATCTATCTATTTTCTTTATTTTTATCTTATATTATCTTCCTTTATCACCTAGATCATTGATTTCATACATTGGAAGCATCCGGAATTTGAGGAGACATTGGATGCATCATCAAAATCATTGGGATAAGCTTCCATATTATTAAAGTGACTAGGTTATAGGTGTATTTTAATTATTCGAATATTTAACCATATGCATTAAATATTAGAATTAAAATAAGTTATTTATTGAGTTATTAGAAGAGAAATATTCCATCCATTCTCAGTATACATCTTCATGTTTCGTGTATTGTTTTCAATTATCATGTAAGAGAGCATGAAGATCTCCTAAAAATGTGTGAATGTAACTAGACTTGCACTATAAATATAGTCACAAAATCATACACTTTAGACATTATTTAGTCCTAGTCTCATATTACTATTCATATGGATTTTGAGTGAAGAGAGTACTAATTAATGCATGTTTTTGGCCATTTTACTTTGATTTCGTCATCACCGCCGATCTTCAAATACATACTTTCCCAATCTATTTTTGTCATTTGGAATAATTTTACCTTTCACTTGGGTTTCCAACCCAATATTGGGGCATCCTAGGCACTGCCCCATTTGGGGTACCCGAACCTTTCTACACTTTCCTCCACTTTTTGGGAAATTTTTGACAATTTGATCTTTTTATATTTTTAGTGTTCAACCTTTTAGGGGTTAATTACAATATTAGAAAAAGAGAACCATATAAATATAAAGTTATGAGACCATAATGAGGGACCAAACACTAAGCACTACTATCGTCACCCAAGGATACATCCATAAAATTCTCCATTTGCATCCATCTAGCTCCATCACAAGAGCACAAGGATGGTTCATCCGCATCATACTACATAGGAGAGAAGTTTATTCTATTCCATCCACCATTCTATTAAATTTTATACACATAGTTATTGCTCATTACTTTCATAAAGTGCAACTAGCACAAGAGCACCTAGGGCATGACTATACACACACATATAGAACTACAACAGGTCTAAGATGTCGTGTAGCACTCAGTTAGTAAGTTCACCATTATGGTAGCTAAGGTCATTCCGATCCCTTCATATGCATCTTTAGTTTTATTAGGGTTTGATGTTTGTCTTTGGATTTTGCATCTCTTTTATTCATCACAAATTACTAGTAATATACGACGCGTTGAAACAAAGTTATTGCAACATGAAGCAAAGGTAGAAAACCATTAAGCGATACATCATAGGAAGCTTATAGATGTCTTTAACAAACTAGAGTGCCCATATTTCATACTAGGACCCCACAGTGCCCCCGTACTTATCTAGGTTCCCAATTCCACTATGATTGCCTGTATTTGCACTTTTTCCGGACTTCTGCACGCTCTGTTTCCTCCTCCTAGGCTGAATTAAGGTTTTGAAGTGCCCTAGCAAGACTCAAGGGTATGCCCGGGACTAGGCACCCACCCGTGTGCATGTTTTTAAAACAATTATAGTACAAATTTTAACACATTCAATTCAAAAAATCTCGTGACAGAGCAGAGTAGGAGGATGACTTGGCACACTAAACCGAAATTGTAAGAATTTAGAAGACATGGCCACTGGAGAATAGATCATTAACAAGAAAATTTGAATGCAAACTTGAAGAAAAAGAGGGCATTATGACAAAACGGCACCTAAAAATGTAACTAAACAAACATCCAACAGGACTAGGAGAATTTAAGTTTCTACGACTGCATATACACATATAGCAGAATCCAGATCATACATGTAAGATTGTAGCTTGTAACCTGTTCTGTTCAAGTTTGCTTGCAACTGCCAACAACTTTTTCTTCATTTGGTGAAACCGTGAATGAATTGTAATTTGTGCACAGTGCAGCCCAACAAAGCCGCAAAGCAAATTAGAATTTAGCGAATCTACAGTAGAAATCTGTAGCTTATTATAATATTATTGCCTTACATTGCAACGGATGCAATGGTGAAATACATTTGCAATGAATAATATTATGAAATTTAAGCAATGAACGGTTTATTGGGAGGGATTCAAAAATAAAATAAGGTTATTCTGAGTTAGTATTTGTGCCCACGCTTTAGACCAGCAATAAACGGGATGCTCGTGTAGACTCGAGGCTCGAGCCATTTCTCACCAAGGATCAATTGGGAAACAGTGAATTTCTTGACTTGTGAAGGATGATTCAGAATGTGATAACCCATCTAGTTTACATGCACAACTTTGTCACTTATGTCAGTCCGTGACAATTCTTTGTATTTCAAATGAACACGTTTGGATTAAAACCTTATACTGGAACCACTATTGGAGTATCTGCCATGGCTATTGCTGCATTTTGGCTAGTAGGAACAATACAGCTATGCAATTCCTACCCAAACAAGTGGACCAAGCAACGGTGGCACTGCTATGCCTTGCGGGTAGTAACCAAGATTTTTGTAAGAGGTTTACTTATGGTAATTTCAATTCCACTATAGTTTCAAAGTGTTTATATATTATTGGACAATGACAATTGATTCACACCAGTCCGTTTTCAAATTGGTAAAGCCGACATCAAAATTGATTTTTTTTTAAAAATATAGCCACCTGTCGTCATTGTTTGACACCCTAGGCAATCACAGCATATACATTGCCTAGTGGCATGAAACACCCTAATGCCTCCTCTTGTTTCTCCAGCCATCTTTGCAACATAGTCTACCAAGGTCTTCGAATCGATGAGTTCTTTCTAACTCTCTTTGCACTTTAGGGTTTTTGCATACCTACTTTCTTATTTGTTTGGGTCATTTTCTTTATATGCTCAATCTAGTTGAGAAACAACTACAAAATTGTAATAGTGCATGGAAAACCTATATAAAAACATATGAAGGTTAAAGATAAAATTCACATGAAATTTTACAATTATTTCTTTAATATTACAACTTCGTTAATTCAATTTACAAATTTAATATTTTCTCGGTAATTAAGAGCACTACCTAAGAAGTATGAATCAAATTTCTATGACGTTATTGACTTAGTATACTCTTACATTTATTTAATAAAACATAATATTCAAGCCTAATGGAATGCCAATTTTGAAATAATTAATGATGTCTTTAATGATTTTATAGATCAATTTAAAAACCATTTAAAATTATTCATGAATACCCTTATAAACTACAACTCGCCATGTTAAGATAATCAAAGGAATGAAGACACGATGAGTTAAGAAGAATGACAACCACGTTCTAATGATAGTTAACTAGATAGATTCAATGATATGGTCATAGTGGTTAAAAAATGAAATGACATCCACATGTTATGTTTTATGATAGTTAAATATCAAATATAAACTTTATAATATTTAAGTTTTCATAAAATACTATTAGAACATATATATAAATGGGATATATCACTATTATTGACAATGTTTCATGTGTAAAAGTATAGATGAAATGAGATTTATTAATATATTTTGGTAAAAATTTAGAAATCTCTTTAGTACTACAATGATTATTATTAGATGTAACGAAACTATGCAAAAATGTCTTGTTTGTATATGATTTAATTTTACAATGAATTATAAAATTGCATTAGGTTTTTTGCACTCAATTCCTTGCAATGAGTTATATCGTATATTTATTAAAAATATATGGATTCATGAAATGAATGTCATATGATTTAATTTACATCAATATGTGCAATTTGTAATTAAAAATGAATGGACCACTATATGCATCGATAATCCTATTATCCAACATGCTCAAAATGAGGTCATTCATATTCAAATACCAATGTAAACATATAATATTAGAACTCAAGTCCGTAAGAAAAAAAAAATCAAAATAACATATCCAACCTCGAAGGATGTTATCACAACAATACAATAATACATGAATTAAAATGATCAAAATTTTCAAGACAATAACAAGATAAATGATTATATTCTTTGTCAAAAAAGTGCAATAAATTGTATGATAATACTAAGGAAATGATGATATTTTTCTTTGCATCCTACTCCTCATAATCTTCCACCTTATGATAACAAATATATTTTTTACTATATGTAATATTTTTATGATTATTTAAGAAATGATGTTATTATAGGTTACTTCTTTTATCATCTATATGAAGATGTTGTTAAATTTATTAAGGAATTGCATAGATTTACATAATATAAATAGTTGATGTTGTTCTTAATCTATATAGTTTTCTATATGACTTAACTAAGTACATATAATTTCTTATATTTTGTTTTTCACAATGACAGTGATTTTTTTTGCTCAATTTTATTACATGTTATTCATATTATTATTAGTTTTTGCTCTTTTTCATCTTATACTTATATGACAACCCTTTGTATAATTTGCTTGAAATTTGATTTCAAGATCAAGTTCTTCTATTCTAATGTATAAAATCCATGTTGATATTTTTATCTTCAAAATATTTTTATTAGCATCCTTTTGTTAATCTAAGTTATATTTCATTATACATTTTATATTTATATTCTTGGCTTCTAATTATTATAGCTTTTTTCTATTTTCAATAATTACGACAGCTCCATGATATATGTAGTGCCCACTTCCCTTCGACACTTTTGATATTGATAATGATACTTGCTGACTATATTATGGACAATATTGTAGTTTTTATTTAGTATGGTGTTAGATGTAAGATTATGGATTATTGTTGACTCGATTCATATACGATGCATGATGATTACTACGGTACATTTTATATATTGAGGATGATATAATCACGTCGATTATGGTTATATTTATGGATGTTGTTTGGACATGTGATATTTGGATATATTGAGTAGACCTAGAAAATGGAATTAATTTGATGATCGTATAGTTGTTGATAAAATTGTAAATGATATTGTTGGTTGCCTTGATGTTTTTGTGATTCATATATATAGATGATTTTGGAATTATATTTATATGTATTTTGGATGTTCTGATGTGGCCACGAAGGCTGAAGGAGGTATTGTGTTTTGCAAGTTAAAATATCACAACAAACATCAGGGGATTGGAGACCAACCACATTGGAATTCTAGATGAATTCAACAAGGTCACTATGGCAACTATTTTTGTTTGTGTGTTTGATTGTGTTAGAGATTCCCATGGGGAGGTATCACCTTTAAATGTGACCAAGAGTTATGCATATTTATTTATTTGGTTCCTTTTTATTGATGTTTGTATGTGTTTATTAAGTGATGTGTTTACCCCTTTTATTTAAATAAATTGTGGCATATAATGTGAGTAATCATATTGTTAAAATAAATTAATCAAATTGGGTCATAAGAAAGTAATTATTGGAGTGGTTGACTCTTGTATTAAATGTTGTAAGATATGTGTAAGTGATGTGTAAGAGATATGTAAGTAAAATTTGGAGTATGAAACACTTCATCTTGTTTGGAATTTGAAATTGTCCTAGGAGACTAATTTTGGAGGCTTGTGGGACAAGTTAAACTTGTCCCATACCTCTTAAATTTACATACCAACCTTACCTATGGTTGGAGAGTTTAAATATAGCCTTCATTATGTATTTTTGTAAGTCTAATTGAATGTTTTAATTGCACTTCTTACTTGAAATTAATTTCAGTCCTTTGGGGTATGGGCTTGATTTGACTATGTAAGTAAAACTATCATATTATTCACCTATTTATTTATTGTGTCTTGGAGATTGAAGTTGACTTTTGAGTTGGAGTTGATGACGTGTGATGTGGCATCCTACAAAGATCCACCTCATCCTCCTCTCTTCCCCTTCTATATATTCGAATTCATTTTATTGTTTTGGGGTTACACCCTTTTGGTTGCTTCACTTTTGCATACTTCATTTGGGGGTGAATTCTTTTGTTGTTTGGAGATCTTGCTTTTGGAGAAAGTTTGTAGACTTTTTATAGGCATGTGTTTAGTTGATCTTGGGATGTTTTGTACTGGAAAGCTTGCTAGTTGGAACTTGGAACAAACTCCATTATGGAGAGGTAAGAGCTTGGCTCTTGAAATGATCTTCTTCTAATTGTGTAAATGTTATTATTGTGAATGTTTTGGCATGTGTGTGGGCTGTTTGGGTAGGTGGCCTGGGATGGTGTAGGAGAAGACTATGGGGTGTTTCGTGGGAGGCATAAGTGTTTTGGGGAGGTATAAGTGTAGAGGTATTTGGGATCCTACGGGTTCCACCTTAAAAGAAATAACTTGCATTTCTTTACTCATTATGGGGTGCCTTAAGAGGTTAGGGAGGCATAAGGAAATTGAGGAATAAGGGGTACTTGGGGGAAGCATAAGGGCATGTCAGGGATCTAAAATGGTATATATATATATATATATATATATATATATATATATATATATATATATATTATATATATATATATATATATATATAATGGTGATTTTTCTGGTGGTGATACCCATTTCCCTTGGGAGGCATAAGCAACATCCCCCATAGTTTCTTGCTCCTTTGGCTTACATGATGGAGCCTGAGTTTTGGTTGTTATGTTTTACTGTTGTTACAAACTACATTATCTTTTGTACTATGTTTAAAATATGAGATTTTCATGTGTGTTTGTGGAAGCCTGTTGTTGTCATGAGTTGAAACACATCTTCTATTGCATTATGGTTGGTTCTCGGGGGCCAATGAAGAGGGATGGATTATCCTTGTCATTGGATTTCTTGGGTGGGTGGAGAGCATTGCCTTTCCCTTGTTCTCTGTTGTGATCAAAATGAAAGAAAGAAAATGGAGGATCTCCATGTTCCTATTTCGAACCGAGAAAGAAGAAAAAAGTTTGGCAAGTCCTTTGTCAGAAACTTCTTTTTGTAGGCCTTTTTTCCACTTTAAGTGGATGACTTGTAGTATTAATTTGATTGGATAGTTATTTAGTTTTGGAAATGAAATCCTATGTTTAAATTAGAAAGAGATATGCACTAAAATTTGTACTGTGTAAAGAGATGTGAAAGTGCATTTGAATGAAAGGAAAAGAGAAAGAGTGGTAATTTGTAAAGTTGTATGTGATAAATATAAATAGAATTTGTATTCTTTTCCACAAATGGAGTTACTGCTGTGTAAAATCTATGTTGAAATATGTTGAGGAATTTCTGTTTGAAAGAGAGAAATACGTATGAAGAAGATATATTACTCTATTTTGTTGAAATGCATGATTTGAAAAATAGAAGCTGCATTCTTGTTTTTACATTTTGATTGAAGGAAAGATAACTAGTTAAAACTAGCATGAAATGTAATCAACATTTGTATAGTATGGCAAAAGAAATAGATTAATCTCTGGTTGTGAAATGTATAAACTTCATTTTTATTTCACTGTAAACTTTGCAAATTTTTATCAAAAGATACATAACAACCCTGTAAAACTATGGAAAACAATTGAAACACTAATACAATCTAAGAAAGATCAAAATGAGCCAAACAAACTAAAATACTTATGAAAATTTTATAGAACCTTTCAAATCGGGTTCACACAAAAAAACTCAGATTTTGTTGTATAAAAATTGGTAATTTTGGAATTGCTAATCAATCAAACCTTTTGAACCTTGCAATCCATCCTAAAATCTTCCAAGTAAAATCCTCCATGCCTGTTGGGCATGTTGAGAAAGAGTTAATGGCAAATTTGAACAAAATTTATAAGTTTAAAAAGACTAGTTCACTTTTTAAGTGACAGAAAAACATTTTCTAAAAATTACCACTCAAACTTCATCAAAATTAAAATCATAAGCTTCCTGTGCAAAGAGGACTTTGAGATCTTTCCAAAAGTCCTCATTTGCTAAAAATGGAGCTCCCAGTCAAAAGTTATGGCCTTCCTCGATGTTTTTACTTCATTTGGCTTCAAAAATGATTTAACTCACAAATTTAAATGAATAAAATATTCTCAAGCGAGACCTCCATCGCTAAAAATTTCATTTTTCACTTTTTTGCCAAAAAGCAAAAATTCATGAAGTTTCCCGTTGCTTCGCTAACCTACAAGCCTTTATTTTTCCTAAAAATAATCTAAGTTTGAAAAAGGAAAATTTGGAAATTTTTCTCTATGGCCCTCGCCTCCCGCTGTTCGCTTGGGAAACATTTTCGCAGCACGTGAGCCTAGAACCCTTAACTTAAACTTTCCAAATTTTGGAAAAATTCCTACTTTGCTCCGCGGCCCCGCATTCCCACCCTTGCCTTAGAAAAACACTTCGCAGGGTGCGCTGATTGCATTTTAAAACTATACTTTTAAAATTTTGGGAAAAATTCTAAAAGTTTCTCCGCCAACCCGCCTCCTCACATCTAATGATTGGTTGACACGTGGCTTCACAAGATCACGGCGGAGGAGCGGTTGATTTGTCAACCTTAACATTTTTAAAATTCTTTTTGGCAAAAATTAAGAAGTTTCTCCACCGCCACGCCACTGCAGCCAATGAGATCCCGAGACGTGTCATCGTCCGACATCCGCAAAGGTGCGGGTTAATTTTAGCCTTTGTGATTTTTATCAAAAAAGTATTAAATTCTTAAGTTTCCCTAAAAGTTTGTTTCCTCTACATGAATCAAGGCTTGACATGTGGCATCTTGAGTGATTACGAGAGGCACGGATCATTTTGATCCCCGATGTTTTTTGTAAAAATCTCAATGTCTTAAATTCTCTCGCACCCGCCTTCACTTTGGGTTGAATTTTTTGGACACGTGTCCCCTTACGGGACTGCAAGGGCGCAAATTTTAATTGCGCCTTTGTCCGAAAAGGGAAAATTCACTAAAGTTCTTTCCCGCTCCGCCCGCCCGTGCATGGGAAAAATTTACCTCCGCACTTTGCTGGTCCGTATTTATTTTCTCGGGTGAAAATTTCTCTCTCCGAAGCCCACAGACCCGAGCTAAGGGAAAATTTTCCTCCCTATGCCCACAAACCCGCTCTTGGGGAAAATTTTCATCCCAAGGTCCGTCGGCTCCTATCTTGGAAAATAGGAGTTAGTAGGAATTCCTTATATCACTAGAAAGGTGAGGAAAATTGCTATTTAATGGGAATGTTTCCAGGAAGTTTTGAGTACATTAAATATGAGAAAAATTAGCTTGAATCTTTTAAGAGAGTTATGGGAGTGTGTAAGTGAGAATTTACTCGTTAGTTTAAATGTGTATTCTCCCCTATAATTAAAACTTGCTCTTGTCTTGGATCTTGTGGAATTAAATAGCTTGGGTGTTTAATTGTTTTGGTCCCTTAACCCTATAATTTTAATCAAGGAATATTTAGCTAAAATGTCAATGTAATCGGTGATTGAATTAATCCCTAAGGAGATTCGAGGTAGGTGTAGATTTATTACACTTATTACTTTATAATGTGGAATTAGTAATTGTTATAATGGGAAAATTTATTAGTTGAATTTAATTTTTCTTGAGACTTTAGTTGTTAACACTTTTAAAAAATATATTGCATAATTTTTATAACTAAACCTAGGTTGTTCTTGGTTCTCAAGTGGGAGTACTTAGCGGGCGACACACTTGGTATCGTGAGCCATGGGTTCAAAGCTTGGACCCTTGTGCACACTAGAAAACTTGAGACATGAACTTTAAACCTTGCACACTTTTAAATCTAGAAAACAACCTTGTTTGAAAATTGAAAAAGAAATACGTATGAAGAAATATTACATTACTCATGTTTCATTTGAACTACTAGAATTAAAACAATAATAAAATAATAAGTTGTTTGAATTCAGTTGTACTTAGCAATGTGTTTTGTCTAAACTGGGTAACTAAGAATGTCAAATTAAATATATTTTTGTTAACTTCTAGTGTAGTGGAAACTTGGTTCTCCTTTGAAAATGTGTTGTTTTAAAAGTCCAATATCTTGAATTAATTGTATGATACGTTAAGCCCTTTCGAGACCCTTCCTTACTACAAAGTTGTTGGAATGATAAATTGATGGTGTGATTCTTGTGGTTGGACAATAATAGTTTTGTTCTCGGGTCGGGAGAGAAAATTAGAAGTTTTTTAGAGCTTCCTTCCTTCAAAGTGGTTAGGAAAGATGGTCCGGTTGTCAATTTTTCATTTTGTTACCCATATGGTAGAGTAGAAATTAAGTATGGGTGTTGTTTGTGACCCAATCCTACCTATGTGTCCTTAGAACTCGAGCTCGAGGCAAAGTACCCTATTAGCTGCCGCAATGAAGGGTCAGAAGTGAATGTGGTGTTAATGTTTTGTATTTTACATTCGTAAAATTGTGTCATTTTATGAAGGACCAACATCTTATTTTATGATTGATTTGAGAAGCTCGAGGATCTTTTTATTTATATTTATTTTTGTGAAAATTTTCAGACTTTGCAATGCCGCCACTTAGCCACTTTCCTTGATTTTTGATATCTCTTGTAATTTATGTTGATTGGTGACTGGAGCTCATTGATTTGGTTGGCTACTTAGCTAAACGTTATGTGATTCCTTCTTACTTAATGATGAGTTGGTTCTACACTGTTTATATTGTGACAATTCATCATATGGGGTACACCCGTGTCTTGAATGTCTTCTCGAGGTGATTTAAGTTGTTCCTTGGTGTTAGATGCACAAAACCTTGAGTGTGTCTAGGATCTTAGAGTGAAATTTTCATTACTTGACCTTACTAGATAGAGATTTAGTGACATTGTGCGTTCTAGTTGGCAAACTGTTAGTGGTGGTGGTGATTCTCTTACAATCCTCGTAAGAGCTTAAACCTCGTCGCAGTGGAGGTGTTTAATTGTGAGTTGATGAATTATGTTAGGATTAGATTGCTTTTGGCTGGTTATGGATGTTAGTGGAAAAGTGTTATCTCGGTAGTGGCTTCTCTTCGATGGCATGCTAAGTTTTATCGGTGATTTCCTTATTTCATTATATTAAGGAGTGACTTGAGGGTTGTATGAATCTTGGTAATTGTGGTCATAATTAATCCCATTCAAGTATTGTGTGTAAATTAAGTGTGTTTGTTTACCCTCTCGACCTATAAATAAGTCTACCCTTCCCTTAACGTTTTAAATTACTATGAATAACACTCTATGACCTATTAATTTTGGATTACGTGGAGACACTTATGGATGCTTTGAGTCTTTTGGACCATGAAATTAGTGATGTTGGTGTAATTAGATCTTGATAATTTAATATCGATGATATTTTATAATGTGATTCTTCTTGGGAAACTCGTAACTCTTGGTCATAAAGCCATGTTGAATAGATAGCTTATTGTCTCGCTTACATTTGATGCTTTAGTGAGTATGTGGTGTTCTTATAGTTAAAATCTTCCTTGTCATTTCGATTTCTTGGTTGCTGTATCTTGTGGTAATATGGGTGTAGATTTGAAAATTTCCTTGTCTTATCATGTGAGTAAAATGTTTTCACCAAAACAACAAACATTGTTAAACCCTAGTAGATCAAGAAACGTAATTATTCTTCTTTAATGGGCCTTCCTTGTAACTTCTTGTGAGAACTTGTAGAACCCACTAGAATGTTGTATGATACTTGTAATTAGTCGAAAGACCTCGAAATATTGTTGTCATCCATGTTGGTTGATTGTTTCCTAATTCTTACAAATTAATAATGTGTTTTCTATATTAAATGTCCCTTGTTTCCTTAAAATTAAAAATGTGATGTGTTGATTTACCTCTCTCCCATAAAAGTAATAATGTGATATGCTTACCCTTCCTTCTCATTAATTTTTTTATCGACAAGTTGAATCATCCGAACATCATAAAACTATAATTGAGGAGATTTGGCCTGAATCTTAACAAATAAACCGGAACATAGAAAGAGAAAATAGCCCTTGCTTTAACCTTGGTAGATTAATAAAAGAAATAAAAACCAGGTAGAAGAATATAAAAGAAACCTTGTCCTTATGCCTTCCCTAGGAGTAAAATAAATACTTTTTCTCTTTTCTCCTTTATAAAGCGATGAGATGTCATGCCCCCTTAGTGGTCCTTATAACAAAAACTTGTTATGTCAATAATAGGAGGAAGTTTAATTAAGAAAACTCGTAAAGGAATGTGCTTAGAAAATGAAACTACCACTTTTGACTTAATTAGTTGAGTTATAAAATAAGTAAGGTTTATGTGTATTGAGTGCAATGTATCGTTAAACCTATAGTTTGTTGCCTACCGGAATTGTGAAACACCTAGTGGTTAGTAATGTGTTCTAGTTACTTAGTACTTTCTTGTCATAGATGTATGTGCCTTTATTTGTTGGAGTTTTGGGTCATCATACCCTTATCATCCCGTATATCGATGAGTGTGAGTTGTGCTCTTCTGGATTGAGACTTATCTCTTATTTAAGAAGCAACCTCCTTGCATGTTGTCTTGTCCTTGGAGACCTAAGTTATTGTAATTTTTAAGGAAACATATGTTAAGGATATAAAATAACTTTGGGAAGTCTTCTTTTCTTCATATTTTCTTGGGTCACCTTGTTAGTTTTGCCTCTTACCGTTAGGATGAAAAATTCAACATGATGTTATTCACTTTTGTCACGATGCACCCTTGGATTGTAGTTGGACCCCATGTTACTTGTTCTTTCCCTAGCGACCTTGAGTGCTCTTTGGTGTTACGATTTATGCTTGTGCTCTCTTTATGGTTATTCCAAGCTTGAGAAGGAAATAAGATAAATAAATCCCATTGTGTTATAGTGTATGGTGCTTCTTGCATTGTTATGTTAGCTGCTAGTGGAGTTATTTACTAAATGTTTGACGTCTCTAATTTGGTTAGTGTTGTGTCTTTGATATTTTTTTAGTGTGTAAGTTAGGGTTTAGGAAAACTTGTGGTCTTGAGTTTGCTTGTATTACCATGAAAAGTTAACTATACCCTCTCGAATTATATAAGTGCTTTCTTGGAATAGTTACTTGATTGTAAATGTTTTGTTGATTTATGTGTCCTTCCTTGTTGATTGACCTCATCTTGTGTGATCTCAAATTGTGGGACCTTGAGTAGACATGTCTCTCATACAAAATTTTGGCCATGGTTGATTCTGCTAGCCTTGTCTAAACAACGAACTATGAAAGCATAATTTAACTTTAGTGGAAACCTTAATTTTTTTACTATAGTATGTTGTATTCCTTGGGAAACTATGTGGTATTTCTCATACTCATGGAATTCTACTTATTATTCATCTACTTGGTGGTTACTCTTAATACTCTTTTGAACTCTTCATGTTATATTGTTATGTGTTATATCTTGGTTGATAGTGTAAAGTTACTCTCTACATTTAAATGTTCGTAGCCATGCATGCAGAAAGTTTTGAACTCATCCCTTACAATCTCCCTTCTTCTTGTTGAATTACATTGGACCAAACTTGGGTTCTGTGGACCACAAATTGTTTGAAGAAAGAAATCCCATAATGGGAGTGATCCTTTTTCTATTACATTTGTTCCTATCTCTCTTTCCAATGACTTCCAGGAGGAAGTCAAGTCTAAGGGGAGGGGGATGTAGTGCCCACTTCCCTTTGACACTTTTGATATTGATCATGATACTATTGACTATATTATGGACATTATTATAGTTTTGATTTAGTATGGTGTTAGATGTCAGATTATGGATTATTGTTGACTCTAATTCATATATGATGCATGATGATTACTAGAGACATTTTATATATTGAGGATGATATACTATCGACATGGTTATATTTATGGATGTTGTTTGGACATGTGATATTTGGATATATTGAGTAGACCTAGAAAAGGGAATTAATTTGATGATCGATATAGTTGTTGATAAAATTGTAAATGATATTGTTGGTTGCCTTGATGTTGTTGTGATTCATATATATATATATATATAGATGATTTTGGAATTATATTTATATGTATTTTGGATGTTCGATGTGGCTACGAGGCCGAAGGAGCTATTGTGTTTTGTAGGCTAAAATATCACAACAAACATCAGGATTGGAGACCAAACACATTGGAATTCTAGATGAATTCAACAAGGTCACCATGAAAACTTTATTTTTGTGTGTTTGATTGTGTTAGGGATTCCCATGGGGAGGGATCACCTTTAAATGTGACCAAGGGTTATGTTTATTTATTTATTCGGTTCCTTTTTATTGATGTTTGTTTTTGTTTATTAATTGATGTGTTTACCCCTTTTATTTAAATAAATTGTGGCATATAATGTGAGTAATCATATTGTTATTAATCAAATTGGGTCATAAGAAAGTAATTATTGGAGTGGTTGACTCTTGTATTAAATGTTGCAAGATATGTGTAAGCGATGTGTAAGAGATATGTAAGTAAAATTTGGAGTATGAAACACTTCATCTTCTTTGGAATTTGAAATTGTCCTGGAGAGTGATTTTGGAGGCTTGTGGGGAAAGTTAAACTTGTCCTATACCTCTTAAATTTGCATTCCATCCTTACCTATGGTTGGAGAGTTTAAATATAGCTTTCATTATGCATTTTTGTAAGTCTAGCTGAATGTTTTAATTGCACTTCTTACTTGAAATTAATTTTAGTCCTTTGGGGTATGGGCTTGATTTGAGTTTGTAAGTAAAACTGTCATATTATTCACCTACTTATTTATTATGTCTTGGAGATTGAAGTTGACTTGTGAGTTGGAGTTTAGGATGTGTGATGTGGCATCCTACAAGATCCACCTCATCCTCCTCTCTTCCCCTTCTATATATTCAAATTCATTTTATTGTTTTGGGGTTACACCCTTTTGGTTGCTTCACTTTTTCATTATTCATTTGGGGTGAATTATTCTATTATTTGGAGCTCTTGCTTTTGGAGAAAGTTTGCAAACTTTTTACAGGGCTCGTGTTTAGTTGATCTTGGGCTTTTATATTGGAAAGCTTGTTGTTTTGAACTTGGAACAAACTCCATTATGGAGAGATAATGGCTTGGATCTTGAAATTCTCTTCTTCTAATAGTGCAAATGTTATTATTGTGAATGTTTTGGCATGTGTGTGGGATTTTTGGGTAGATGGCTTAGGAATGGTGTAGAAGAAGACTATGGGGTGTTTATGGGAGGCATAAGTGTTTTGGGAGGTATAAGTTTGGAGGATTTGGGATCTGGGTTCCACCTTAAAAGAAATAGCTTACATTTCTTTACTCGTTATGGGGTGCCATAAGAGGTTGGGGAGGCATAAGGAAATGCGAGGTGTAAGGGGTACTTGAGGGAGGCTTGAGGGCATTTCATGGATTTAAAATATATATATATATATATATATATATATATATATATATATATATATTGATGGTTTGTTCTCACGTGGTGATACCCATTTCCCATTTGGGAGGCATAAGAAGCATCCCCCATAGTTTCTTGCTCCTTTGGCTTTCATGATGGATTTTGAGTTTTTTGTTAAGTTTTAAGGTGGTTGCAAACCGTGCATTCTGCTTTTGGACTGTGTTTTAAATATGATATTTACATGTGTGTTTGTGGAAGCCTATTGTTGCCATGAGTTTAAACACATATTCTATTGAATTATAGTTAGGATCTGGGGCCAATGAAGAGGGATGGCTTCTCCTTGTCGGTGGATGTCTTGGTTGGGTGGTTAGCATTTCCTTTCCCTTGTTCTTTTGTGATTAAATTGAAAGAAAAGAAATGGAGGATCTCCATGTTGATGTTCGGAATTGAGAAAGAAGACAAAGTTTGGCATTCTCCTGCACGAGAATTTTTTTGTAGGCCTTTTTCCCACTTCAAGTGGATGACTTGTAATATTAATTGTATTGGATAGTTATTTTGTTTTAGAAATAAAATCCTATGTTTAAATGAGAAAGAGATATGCACTAAAATCAGATTGTGTAAAGATATGTGAAAGTGCATTTGAATGAAAGGAAAAGAGAAAGAGTGGTAGTTTGTAATGTTGTATGTGATAAATATGAATAGAAGTTGTATTATTTTCCACAAATGGAGTTATGGTTGTGTAAAATCTGTGTTGAAATATGCTAAGGAATTTCGGTTTGAAAGAAAGAAATTTATATGAAGAAGATATATTACTTTGAATTTTTTGAAATGCATGATTTGAAAAATAAAAGCTACATTCTTGTTCTTGTATTCCCCCGTAATTAAATCTTGCTCTTGTCTTGAATCTTTTGGAATTAAATACCTTGGGTATTTAATTGTTTTGTTCCCTTAACCATATAATTTTAATCGGGAATATTTAGCTAAAATGTCAATGTAATCAATGATTGAATTAATCCTAAGGAGATTCGAGCTAGGTGTGGATTTATTACACTTATTACTTTATAATGTGGAATTAGTAATTGTTATAATGCGAAAATTTATTAGTTGAATTTTATTGTCCTTGATACTTTGTTCTTTAACACTTTTTAAAAAAAATATTCCATAATTTTTCTAACTAAACCTAGGTTATTCTTGGTTCTCAAGTGGGAGTACTTAGGGCAACACAATATATGTTATGTTCATTTGTTTTTTATTATTGGTTAATTTATGAATAATTTACATCATGCATACATTATGTAAATTGACTAATTGTATTATTTATACCAATTTCTTTTTTCAATTAAGATACTTTATATTCAAACCTACTACATTTTCATTTTGTGTACATTGGTATATAATGTTTTTTTAGTAATTTTTATTCTTTATCATTTAAAACCTTTAAGGCCATTCACATGTTTTTAAACTAGATTGATTACATTTTCACAATTTTCATATCATTGGGCATCATTCCTCTTATTTTAAATACAATCATTTTACCACACGCATCATTACCATAAAGTTAAATTGCATTTATGATACGTTGGTAAATTATTACTTTTTTCTTAGTTTACATTTATTATATATTTACCATCTTATGGCATTATTATATATTTTTCAAATTACTCTCTGAAGAGAAATAACCCATCTATCAATCTTATGTTTCTTTAGTTCTCCCTACCTTTCAGAATTCTTCTTTACTTTCAAGACACCAATTCTATATTCCCCACTTTTAAAAATTACATTTATTTTTTCTCAAAATTAAATGATTATTTCTTCCTTATCTTAAGAGATTTTATAATTGTTATTCCATTGTTTGGAATTTGATATTATTTTTACTATAAAGTTTACTTAGGGAAATTTATGTATAACAAATATGATTTGTATGTAGATATCTTAATATTATTACAATTGATACATATTCTCTTATAATATAGATGGATGGCATTTTTTCTTCCTTAAAAATGTGTTATGAACACAAATTTTGTGAAAATTCACGCATACGTTAAAAATAATGTATTTCCACATAATATAGTTGCAATTTCAAAGGCATTATATTATCACAAGTTTTTCATTGAAGTGATGTGCGGAATGTGTAGATTATATCTAGATATGATGTTGTTCTTAGAGACATAACATTTTTTAATTCAAAGACAACCGATATATATTACAACCAATTTCATCATGACTAGTTATATATTCATTCTTTGTTTTATCATTTCTAGATTTTATAAGTTTCTTTACCTATGAATATATATTATCAAGTATTTAATTACGCATATTCTTACCCATTTATAGGAGAATGAATTTATAGATACATGGTCACAAATTTATTGATATCATACTCTAAGGTAAAAACAATTTCTTTATTTTCTAGGTCACACGAGTTCCACTCTATAACAAAGTAGCATCTCTTCCTCGTTTTCATTTAAAAGATCATTAAAATTTGCAATATTAACATTGATAAACTTTTATAGGTATCATCCTTAACATACTATTAAACATTTCTACATAAAATTGTTATTTCATTAATATGTATATATAAACAAAGTGATAATTTTTTAGATATTTTATATGGTTGTATTTACTTCATTATGTTTTTATTTATTATTGTTCTAGCTTAGGTTTTTATTCTTGTGTTCTTTATGATACCTTATATTGATTTGTCCCTTTTAAGCTATCAATAATTTTTCTACTTCCTTTAACACATTCTCCTTATATCAAGTCAATTATTAATATTTTTGCTATTTTATTGTCTTCTAATTTTTCCCTCTTTCTCCTTATTTTCTTTGTCATCATCTATTTTATTGTTTTTGCATGGTATTTACTATTTTTTTGTGATATTGATTAATTTGTTTCCACACAAATATTGATATCACTTTGACACAAACATGTATTCTATTTCATTTTTCATGTAACCATGAATTTCTTCTTAAATAATATTTTAATAGCATTTTCATTCCCATTGTGTGTGACCTAACACACCAATAGGTTTTTAATTTTGTTTCAAGAAGTTTTAAAAACATTTAAAATTAGTGCATTTAGAACACACAACTATATGTTGACACATTAAATCTTTTCCTTTGAACTAGAGTGACAGTGCATCCCCACAAGAAAATCCTATATGAAGAGTTTATACTTCTATTCTAGCTACTAGTTGTCAAACATGGAAGTGTTGGGATTTAGAGATGAATTTCAACATGTGTTTAGTGTCGATTCTAATTTTGTTTGATTATAATGGACTTAACAATAATGAACAGATACCCACGTGTGATCCTTAACATTATACGTCTTTGTGAATTTTAAAAAGAAAAGCTGTAGAAACATGTTTTTTTCAACTGAAAGTGATTGACTTGAGTTAACTTGTGAATTAGAGAAATGATTTTGCACATTATAGCATGTAAAACACATCCTTAAAATCAAATCTATATTTTTCTCTCCGATTTATAGTGAGCTTACAAATTTTATCGTAGATAAAAAAATCCTAGAAATTATCATAGTTTAATTTTTCTATGCATCATTTATCAAGATTTATTAACTTGTTTTCTTCAAATTTCAAGTACTTATTGTTCACATAAATGTGTGGAATCAACTACATCTAGAAATCCCTTTTCCCTAATATATCCAAACAATTTACACTTTTTACGCTTTCTATAATCTAAACTGTGCTATTCAATTTTATATTATTAATTAATTCTCATTAGAACCTAATTACTTGTCGAGTGTATTAATTAGTTCATTTATGTTTGTAAAAGCCCTTTTCACAGTGACGTATTAGTGCACCAAAACCATGTATATACAGCTGCAGCTCCACGGGTTTGTCATTATAATGATTGCCACATGCATATTAATTTTCTCTCTTGAAACTGACGGTCTATGTAGTTGAAATATACTTGGGAGCTTATCATCTTCTCTGATATATCACTTTCATGAATTTTAATGAATATAAAAATCTAACTATTATAAAAAATGATTGTGGTTATGAGCTGAATTTGAAGGCAGACTGCAGTTAAAAAAAAAAAAACTGTCATTCGAAACATATCATCTTATAATTTATACCCCAGACAAAATATAGACAACAGTGACATTCGAATATGTTTTTTATTATATAAATTATTTCTTCGAAGTGAATACGATTGTATTGCAATTTTCTTTACAGTACTTACCAATCTTTTGAAAATAAAAATTGGTGTGGACAGAAGACATCTATATTAACAATCTTATGAAAGCTATCTTTGCAGTCATATCATACAAACAAATCTGTTTAATTTGCATCATACCACACGAGAGTTCATTTGTATGATTTCGTCTACTGTCTCGTTGTCTTTTTCAATGGTGGGAATTGTAATATTATGAATAGGTGTGGTCATATATACATTCATAATGTGAGAGTGGTCCACCTGGCGACATGAATGGTGAAGTTCATGCCACTTGTTATATTATTGATGGTCCGAAGTGCGCTTGAAATTAGGGTAGCCCGGCCGATATTGACATCCATTAGCTACTTCTGCCTGGTTTTTAATTGGACGTTTGCATAAATTCCCAACTTTTTGACTTCTCAATTACACAATCGAGGTAGAGATAAAGACACGTATTCCGCTCATTATGCCTAGTACTTTCTTGAGGAGACACTGATAAGGATGATAGGAATAAGAAAACTTATAAAGAATGTCTTTGTGTAAAAGAAAAGGGTTAATTTTGTTGAAATTTTAAAAAAGAAAAGAGTTTAGTGTCTCTAATATTGTCTTTCTAATTATTGTCTCTCAAGAGACAATAATGATTGATACATATTTTGTCTCTTGAGAGACAATATGATTTTTGTCTCTTGTATAGACAATATCATTTTCGTCTCTCTAGAGACAATAATATCATTGATTTTTGTCTCTCTTGTCTCCTTAGAGACAATACCGAATACTAACATTTTGTCTCTCTGGAGACAATACTAATTTCTATTTTTTTATGAATTTAAAGAATGAAAAATATGAATTTTAAAACTACACAACCAAATATCATATAGTGCAATCAACGAAGTTACATATCATCTATAATGTCGGAGTGGTTGGGTAATTAATTTTATAAATTAACAACAATTTGATTTAAATATTGTGCCCAATAAATGGGTCCACAAATATTTTATTAATATCAAATAAGATAAGATACAAAAGGGTGTCTAAATTCCGTTAACCCTTGCAATACAATGCTAAAATACAAAAAGGGTGTCTAAACTCCGTTAACCCTTGATATACAATATATACAATATATACAAAAGGTAATGCTACACAAGCTCATTACACAGGGAGACATCGAGTTGTTTCCTGGTGAGCCCGACATGCATTGTATTGCTTGTCTCACTAAAATGTTCAAGGCTTACTTGCATGACCTCCTTGTTGCAATAGTCTTCAATTATGGGATGCCGACGCACCCCAAGATGATTAGAAAAAAAAGGTAGTAGAGCATCTTCATACATTTCTTCGAGAACTTCTAGCTTGTCATTGAAAATGCCAGTGTACATCTCTTTGATTCATCCATCGGATTCACTTTCAGAAGCCTAATTACTTTATACTTGGCTTCTTCTATGCCAACTGTAAAATAAAATGTTTTGCTTCAGAATCGGACATGATGTGAAATGAGATAAAAATTATAATTATAACTAAATGTTATCCTACCCAAAATCCCATTATCTATGGTAATTTCCAATCTCAAAATATACTTCTCTCGGTTCTATTTTAATATGATCATATTATGTAATTATCAAAATATACATTATTTAAAACCTGTGAAAGAATATCAGATATAAGTTAAAGCCAATGAACCTGCGGAGGGATCTTCTCCTTGCGTTGGAGGAGAAAATTGAGGCATATTATCTAAAACACCAATCACAGCTCCCAAAGTGAGATCTTGATAGGTATGTTTTATTTGGGATTCAAGGTTTTGTAAATCCCTAGCATCCACCGAAGCACAAAAAAGCCTACACAATAACAAACAATTATAAATTATTTTTAAATGACATTTTGCTTTAAAAATATTGTCTTTTGATAGTTTATACAGTGGAAAATTAGCCAAGTATTACCTGGATAGTCTCTGAGATTTCATTAGTCTGAGACATAGAAGGCATCCTTCAAAAATGAAATGCACAGCTTGACTGAGCTGCTGTTGGTCATCTAATTATTTCACGTGCCTGTCCATTGCACACAAGTATCTCAGGAGTTGTACACATTGAGCCCTGTTTTTGGAAATTTGATCTATTTGGTCCAACAAATATCTGACAACACATAACCCTGCTGCGAGGGAGTGAATCTGAGACGCTTCTTTGAAAAAATCAATAACAACTTTTTGGGTTTCACGATTAAAACTAGACTTAAAGCACGCCTGTTACAAAAATAGAGAAATATTAATCAGCAAAAAGAACAAGTAGGATTCATTTATAATACAAAGTGATGAACTTCAATACCGTGCAACGATTTCTCTCTGCACGCTTCAACACCTCTTCCACTAAATTCTTGCCAAAGTTTGTGTAAGAAGAAAACCAAGACGAACTACTAGCTTCTTGTGCGGCTGTATTGTGTTGGCCCTGCAAAATGTATGAATATTATATTCTAAAGTTGTAACATAACTACAAGATAGAGAGTAAGAGAGACAAAAGTTGTGCTTTACCTTGTCATTTTTGTTGGCCATGGCTTCAAGGCATTCCTGAATGATAGAGATTAAGTTGTCGAGGCTATTGACATCTTCCACCATTTCTGTAACAGTCGTAAGATCTATTACAATCTCATTTTCTGAGGAACAAAATGTAGAGCAGTAGGTGTTGCCCATTGTTAAAGAAAGCACAGAGAGAATACTGAAGAGAATAAGAAATCTGTACGTCTGAATTTGACGACTGTAAGAAAACAGGGGAATTTCAATGTTACTTTTCTGATTCATAATGTGAAAGATGGTTGTTTTCCTGGCATCTAGATTTATATATGAAAACATATTGTTGTGCTACGACAGGATTCCTAGAGAAGAAAGTGACGGAAGCGACTCTGAACTCAAGTATCTCAGCACTGATTCCTAGAGTGATTGCAGTGATAATGATAAATTATCTAGCTCTTTAAGCAATACCAGCGACAGATCTGAAGGGACCTAGGATGCTGTTTATGAAGATTCAGGGTTTGATCGTGAAAATTCATGGCATTTACGTGACAGAGACAGGCTTGGCAGCCTTTATTTTGAGTACTTCGAGAAATCAAAACCTTATGCAAGAGTGCCTCTGATTGACAAGGTAAACCTTAATATTCTTATTATAGTTAATTAGTCTGGAAACAACCGTGTTCTATCCTTTCTCGTCGCCTAACAGAGGCAAATTCATTCATGTGGTTTCTAGGGAGAATAAGACACAAAAAGCCTGGTGTAAGGGTCGCCCTCAATTCTTATCAAACTAAATGAATGGCAGAGTCCTGAAGTTGACCCCTACTGTTTGGAATTCTCTGTATTTGACAGTTTGTTCTTGCAGACCCTTGATTGCAGAGGTAAATTCTAATTTATTAGTTGACATTTGCCTTCAGATCAATGATTTTGCACGAGGTTATCCACAGCTAATGTCCTTGAGAAGTGTAGATCTTTCTCCAGCAAGCCGGATGGCAGTTGCCTGGTAAGTTTTTAGAATCAATCCAAGGTCATACCGAATTTTGTGTTCTTTCTGTTCAATTACATAGATAAACCTCTTTTGGTAAAACTGATTTGCCGCCCCTAATCAGGGAGGCTTATGGTACTCCTCTTATTGATGTGTTGTCTGTCTACACTTTTGTATTCCATGGACATATTTTGGTCATTTGCATACGTTAAGATAATCTCATTGTTTATCTTTCAGGCTTGTATGACATTTTTAATTGTAATGAAATACTTTTGGAGTTTCGTGTAGGAGTTTGAAAATCCCTATGTTTTGAACCTTCATTCCCAACCTTTCTTTAGGGGAGATCTTTGTAAATGTCTGCTCCCTAGAAGGACTCAAAAGGTTGGGTTTTTGAAATTCATACACAGCTACCCCAGAGGTGTTTAATCAAAATTTCCTTCTTCCGCTTATTCTGAATTTACTTCTGTAATTAATAACCTTATTGATCTGGATTTCAGGTATCCTATTTATCATATCCCATCAGGAAGAACCATTAAAGATTTGTCAGCATGCTTCTTAACTTATCACACACTGTCACTCTCATTCCAAGATGGTCGGCAACTCTTTCACATGCATATCCAAACTTAAGCCCCACCCCTATGTCTTCCAAGGCAATCTTGAATCTACTCATAGAATTCCTGTAAAATGTAGAATCAATGAAAGAAAGATCATTCGATTGCAGACCAGCGTATTTCCACTCATCATCTAACAAGAAAGACACGGTAGGTGATTGATATCCCATGTGGGTTTTAAACCATTTTCCTTCCATTACGATTCTTTTGAATTCTTTAGGCAGCGACCCACCAAAGGTGACTACTAAGTGCTGAATACACTGTAAGAGGATAATGTCTTCCTCTTGTCCAGTAGAGAAAGGAAATCCAGATACTGCAGCATTTGGTGGTTTTAGGTCTGGAATATCTACTGCTCTAAGACCATTGGTGAAAAAGTGTTTGAGAGAATTAGGTCCTCAGCCAGTCAATCCAACAGCGCAAGACGGAAGTTGTAGGTAATCATCTGACAGTATAACAGCCTCTTGTGCAGCCCATCTATTGTTACCCATTAGCTTAGCCCACTTCCCTATGGCTGCTGGGACAAGTTTCGTTTGACCCTTACGGACAATGGTTCCTGAATCATTAAGCACCGGCAATGTTGAACATAAACCTTGCATTTGTTTAGAATGAATAAAATTGTTTGCCAAAGAAAAATGCAGAAACTGAGCAGCAGGTACAACAAATTCCTTATTTCTGGAGACGTGAACTATGAAAGTTTGTAGCCATTTTACAGTTGTTATTGTTGTGCTTACAGGTGTAGCAGGTGGGGGCATCTTAATTTTGGAGGGTGTGGAGCTTTCTTTTACTGGTGATGTCAAAGGAGAGCCTGGTGGAGATAATGGACTTGTTATTTTTTTTTAGGTGAAGACATAGCATCATACTTTCTCTGCATAGATCAAATGCATACATAAGACTAGTATCACCCCCACGCGACAGCTTGCCATACACAACCCACTAACAGAGTGCCATTAAAAGCATTCAGTAAACATGTGATATAATTCCCCGCAAGGTCACAAGTACAGACCAGATTTACACAATATGCTCAATAAATCATGGGATGTTGGAAAAACTGTCAACATAAAAAAATGGTGGAAAATGTACGAAACAAGATCATAATATGCATGCGTATAAAAGATCAACAAAATATCAAATAAAACTTATACCTAATAAACATCAAATATTCAGCACTAAACACGCAAAAGCCAAAATGTTATCACCATATTAAAGACAACACAAATAGTAAGTTCTTATGATTTATAACCTGGAAAGGTAACATTCATAGGGAAACAAAAATATTGGTTTGGATGTCTCGCAATGAAAACTATGAAAAAAGAAAACAGAAATCAAGTGATGACTTCAAAAATAAACAAAATATGCAAACACAGGCTACATAAATTTACAATAATCTATTTTCAATTGCTTTTAAATCATGTAAAGACCAACCAACATTGCAACATTCAACAAATTAACTAGGCATGCGTTCTGATACAAGTAACATACATAATTGACCAAAATATAAAAAGGATGCCTACATTGAGGAACACTGGAGGTTTTCCTTATAATGTACACATATTCAAGGTTGGATATTTCATACCCTTACTCCAGATATATTAGCAGCACCCTCTGAAACACTTCCTGAACCAAACAAGTTGTCTTCTTCATTTACAAACATTGGCTCATCGAGCTCCCCTCTATCATGGATCGCATCTTCATAACCCGTTTCTAGAATTCGAATGCTTGATATTATGGAGATCTCCTCCACAAGATCTTGAAAATACGTCAAGCCATCTACAAGATTCAAAGGAATACGATACAATTCATCATTTCAAAGCCATTCCATGGGATAATGAAAAGTAACGGAAGGTTTAAATCACAACCTGTATCAATATTCTTTAGCTCTTCAATTTGGTATTCTGAAGCAGGACATGGAGTTTTCTTGAGAATACCAACTACCAGGGTATTAGCCTTTTCAATCATCTTTAGCAAATCATCTTCGATGTTTGATAGATATTACAACGATGATATAAGATCAACTCCCTTAGTACCTTTCCTAACTGAAAGAACAGATATGTTATTCTAAATCATACTAAACAGAAATAAGAAAAATAATCCAAAATAACAAACAGCAGGCAAAACCAATTTTCCAAGCAACATCCGAAGACATTACCAAAGAGTGTAGAATCATTCAGGAAAAGCACGCATCGGATGGGAACATGCAAAATCGGAATAGCACCGCCATATAGACATTCCTTCCAATTAAAAAAACCAAAGGGCAATAAGCCATGTCAAATATATAACTAATGAATTTGAGCATACTTTTGCACAAACTCAATTGCACCAAAAAAATATGTGCTGTCTTCTGCAACTTACCAGAATTGACAATAAACCATTTGTGCAAGTAACCAGGTCTTTGAACCGGCTAAAAACATGGATTCTGAGTGCCAAGAACAACATCCAACCAAATCTAAGATAAATCAAAGCAGACTCAAGCGATTCATTCGCATCTTGATTATTTTCCCCTGACAAGAAGAAATCCTGGTACACCCGTTTATAATACCTGGAAGCCGTGATATGAAAAAATAAGTAATAAATCTAGGAATTGCTAAGTATTCCCATTTAAATATAAATCTCAACATACAAGGATGTGACCATGAATGCAAGGAGTAATTCGAAAGCCAAAGGTGAGAAGTTTCTTGAGATATGTTGTCTCAATTCTGAGAAGAACCCAAAAAACAAGGTTTTGCATTTGATTCTTGTATTCTTGAGCTCCCAACGAATGGTATGAGGGTGTTAGGTAATAGGACAGTAGTAATTTCTTCATTAAATTCTCCTAATTCTCATTTAAACACTTCAAACACGCCTCATGTCACCTTAGGAACAAGTCCACAAACATAAACAAGAATTGTCTATTAAATTCTACCCTTTACCCTCATTGTCTTGTACATTGTTACCTCCTTTTTTCAGTCAAAATTACTGTTATGCACAATTTTTGATGGGCAACTCCATTCACCCTGAGATTTGGGGATCTTCATGCTCATCCTGGGATAGAAATTTCTTCAAAGTTTCATAGATTTTGGTCGGTGGAATAAAGAGCAGACTCGATGCCCTACATCGAGCCCGAGAAAAGATAATTTGTTCTAGAAGTCATATTATTCACTGTCAAGGCTTGCAAAAATTATATTTGTGCTCCTTATACCCTATAGCATCTTTCTAACCTAACAGTCAAGGGCTTCATGTCATTTGCATGGCATTGAGGGTTTCTAGCTCACTGTCCTCTCAGAAATCATAATGCAGAGTCCACTAGAATGCACACAATCTAGCATTTATCTCATCAAATTGATATGTACTCATCAAATGAAACATAGAGAGTTCCCTTGGGATTTTTCAGCATTACCTCGTTTAAGAACTGTGCAATCCCTAGCTTTGAGAACAAAGAAAGCACTACACTCGTTTGCTCTACACTTGTCACTGTTGTTTCTTTCAAGACACCACGACTGAAGATTCAAGCTCTTCCTCTTCCTAGGAGTTTCACTTCTCTACATGACAAGCTAAAAGAAGCATTTGGGTTGAAAAGGAGATCCTCATCGTCATCTTCAATGTTCTTGCATGAGCTAGAGGAGTTAGATATTGCTCTTGGAAAACTCAACAATGTTCTTAATTCTAATTCCAAATTGTTGATTCCCCTTCAGCTCTCTCCCACTAACATGGCACTCCATGACTTGGAGATGGCTCTACCATCATTTGAGCACAAAATCAACCAGCTATTCAAGCTTCTTATCACTTCCAGAGTTGCACTCTTGAACACAATTTATTCTCAGTAACTAGCCAGTTATTACAAGGAGTACTAAAAGAGGCTGCCAAATTGGCCTTTTATACAGTTTTGAGTCTCAATTCTAAAAAAAGCACATGTATCAATGTAATATATATATCAATACTTCAACGAAGACAATGTATGAATTGATCTTCAATACAAAATACCAAACATTGGTCACAATTTTCATCTGCTTGTTTATGGTTATATCTGTTTTTGGTTCTTTGGTACTTTTCACACATCCATCCAACCTATGGAATTAGAAAATTTCAGTATATTCAAATATACCCTCAAACACTACACAGGCTGCAACTTCCTCTGGCTGTAGTAAGGCTATTCACAGTGATAACAGTTGTGACCATCTTCGTGTGAGCCAGCAACAAAAAAAAGTGGCAAGTTGAATCATAAGCACGACCGAGTTGTGCAATGGACAGGGTCGAGTTTTACAAAGACTCAGAAACAAGCCATTCCAATTAATGATGAGCTTGATCCCAAGCATAACATGACTTGGTGAGATACATCAAACACACTCTCAGACATAGCCATGGTTTAACTGTATTGGGAAAGCAGATTCAGTTTGCATTAGGGAGGTGTGGGCAGATAATCTGGAAGAAGAGTTTGAGCTGATCAGGGAGGTAGTAGATCAATACCCATATGTCGCCATGGACACTGAGTTTCCTGGTGTTGTGATCAGGCCATTGGGGAGGTTCAACAGCAGGGTAGAGCACCATTACCACACCTTGAAAGCCAATGTGGATACCCTGAAACTCATCCAGCTGGGATTGACATTTTCTGATGAGGAAGGAAACCTGCCAGATTGTGGTACAGGTCAGCTCTGTGTGTGGCAATTCAATCTGAGAGAATTTAATCCCGGGGAAGACATCCATGCCCCTGATTCCATCGAGCTGCTGAGACAGAGTGGTATCGATTTCAAGAAAAACAATCACTTGGGTATCGATTCTAAGCATTTTGCAGAGCTTCTGATGTCCTCTGGAGTTGTTTTGAATGAGAATATGAGATGGATTACTTTCCACAGTGCGTATGATTTTGGGTATTTGATCAAACTTCTGACCTGCAACTACTTGCCCCACACCCAAGAATGATTTTTCCGTTTGATGAGATTGTATTTTCCAAGTGTGTATGATGTCAAACATATGATCAAGTTTTGTGATGGGTTATAATGACAAGCAGTGGTGATTCTACTTAAAGTGGAGAGAACAGGCATATGCCATCAAGCGAGGTCGATAGCTTTTATTTCGATCTAGAATTTTCATGAAATTGAAAGAGGGGTTTTTCAAGAGATCCATGGACAAACATACAAATGTCTTATATGGACTGGGTTTGGACAATTACATTAAAACTAGCATGTTAAACTATTCTCGAATACATTGTAATTACAACAATAATCAACAAAGAGCTACTTAAACTTTTTGGGCAGCATATAATTTTATTTTTGATAATTGCAAGATGTTCTTCCCTTCGACACAACAAGAGACAAGGTATACCCATTTCTTCCACTCCTATACGAGATAATCTTGTTTCAATCACAACTAGAAACTCAAAGCCTAACGGATCATCGAAAGCTTTAGAACTTTTTACATAAAGAGGTCTTAATCGCAATTTAACAATTCTCCTAAGAATAAAATGTCAAATTACAATTCTTACCACATTGCTTGGATCTCTTCCTGTGAGAAAGCAAAAGTAGATATGGGAACGAGCATTAACCAAGATACCTATAATGCAAGCAAATGATTTTGAATGGAAGATTCAAGGATACATTTAGGACTTAATGAAACGAGATCAATACATTTGTCTAAACAAACTTAAAAGATAATACAGGGGGTTATCCCAAAAGATAATGACCATAATAGAATTAAAGATCAATCAACCTTGCTAGTATATTATAGCCATCTGATTTGAAAAAGAAGGTTATAGAAGTTCTTATCCAAAAAAGCCATCTTAAAATGTATAGATACATACTAGCTATCACATAAATATCTCGTATTTGACACGCGATTTCAGCAAACTCCCTATTCTTTTAGAGTTTCCATCCGATCAAACTCTCAATAAGTTCATAAAACAAACCAATAAGTTCACGTCTTTGTAATGAAATAGCCAATAATTCATAAAATAACAAAAGCTTGATTTAAATCTATTTTGGTTTGAGACCCCGAGCATAAACAAAAAAATTCCATAACATCTCTCTTCTATATGTCATTGATTTTGATGATAATGAAAATGATTGCAGTATGGTAAAATACATTTTTGTTTTGTTATTTCTCAAGCACATGCCACATAATCTTTCAAATTTGTATGTGGGTTATTTATTACCAGTGCAGGTCAGGTATCTCCATACATGACTCCCAACATGATTATGGTGATACATAACTTATTGGACTGATTTGACAGAAACATTGTGATACCCAGTAAACTATGGACCTTAACATTAAGTTTGTCATACACAGTTATTTTTGTAGAATGGGCCCTAACATTTGTTTTTTCATGTACAATTTTGTTGCAGAATGGCATCAGAAGAGCTTGAGCAGTCAGTCAGAAGTCATGAAATCTGAAGCAATTATGAATGCGAACAACAATGATCAGAAACACCCAAAGCTGGAAGATTTCTTGGGAGGAGCGTTTGTAGGTGTTCAATTTTCAGATGATGCGAGAAACTCATGACATTCGAGACATGAAGCTGGATCAAATTTATGGCAAGGCACCTGCACCTGCATTAAACAGAGATTTAGATCACAGCTCAGCAATGAATACCAGCATTGTGGGAGATCATATGCATGTCAATGGATCCTCAGACTTAACCAGTGATTCATCTAAGCACTCCCAGGATCAGTCTGACCAAGCTCATGCTTCGACTGCAATGCAAGACATATACAACGATAATGGGGATCAGGCCTACAACATGTTTTCAGACTGCAACCTCCAGCTTTCTCAGAGCTCAGTAAACAACAATAATAATATGCACGAGCTCTCAGATTTCAGGACATGGCTGAGAATCCAATCATCTGAAGAACACATAGAAGCATGAGGTAGAACTGGAAAACAGGGCAATCTTGTTCCACAATACTCTCCTTCTCAAGGTCAAACTCATGTGGGTATATTTATATAGTTGTTCCTTTATACCTACACCACATACCCTACGATATGACTATATTATCGGATATCATTTGCACTCATATCATGTACATGAATAGGTCATTCAAAATGCATCGGTGCCTTATAATACACCTTTGAACAAAAAGGGTATCCACTGCCAGAATTAAAGCCTAATCACTGAAGATCTCAGCTATATCTGTATCAGGAATTAATCCTTGTGAATATGTATGTTGTCAAGAGTGACTTGTGCTCTATTTGTTCATACTAAGAATCAAAACATTGTAGTACGGGATATTTGGTGGGGTAATTAATCTGTGGTTTTTCATCCTAGTATCTCTTTTTTCACTTTACTATTGCTTATTTCCCTTTGACAAGGAATAATGGTCATCTATATCTTTTTTAGTATGGATTGGTACATGTTGCTGCTGGAGACTTGCTAAGAGCAGAAGTTGCAGCAGGGACAGAGAATGGGAAGAGAGCCAAGGAGTGCATGGAAAGGGGGTCTTTGATTCTTGATGAAATTGTTTTCACAGTAGATCTGCTTCTATATTTTGTGCATTCATCTCATTTTTTGTGTGTTAATTTGTTATTAATGCTCTCTCCTTGATCTTTTGGGAGTATAGATGGTGAAGGAGCGGTCATTTCACAAGAAGATTCAAAAGAAAAGAGATGGCTACGAGATGGTTATCCTCGAAGCCTGTCACAAGTAGCAACCCTTGAGAGTCTTGGGATCATGCCAGATCTCTTTATTCTCTTATATGTAATCTACTTTCTAATGACACTCATAATATCACTAGGAATTCAACGTGAATATTAAGTAGGCTATAGATGGATTGCACACTAATACAACACAAAATATTTTGGACCGAGATCTTGATCTACACTGTGTAAATTTATAAACTGATGAAGAGGTCAATTCTGAACAATATCCAACTTGGGATCATCAACTTTGGCTTACACCGAATTCAGCTCTTCACTGTACTTGGCATAGTTATTACTAGTGTATTCTACTAAGGAGGCAAAGCTAAAAAATATGCCTGAAAGTGCAAAGCAAAGATCACTTTATAAGAAAGGATTAACATTGGTATCCAAACCACTGAAACCTCAACAGATGTGGGCTGCCCTATAAATATCCTATGCCATTAAAAATTTAAAACACTACAATGGACTAATGTTTTTCATTCAACCTTAATATTCATCATCAATAAGTCAATAGCATAATCATAGTATATTATTGCAATTGGATTCCAAAATGAACATATACTGATTAGTGCATAGGATGAGGAACCAAATAAGATAATCCAGTGCCATATGGCATACGTCTTGAGGGATAATAAAAACATTAACCACCTCTCCTCTATGGCCAAGTGATTACTGGAACTGCTACTTGTAAAGTCAGGACCTTGTAGTGTTGTAAATAAGTCAAAAATATAAAGCAAAAATATAATCAATTGCAATGCAATTACTGCGCAGGTAAATTTTGGGCAGTGGTTCTCAATATTGAATTTACAAATAGGTTGAGTGTAAATTTCTAATTTTCATTACTAGTAATAGAAAGCAATAAATACTTCTCTCAAAACCTTTGCATAAAACACTTTACCATATTGTATGAGAAACATATGATGATGCACCACTGCAATGAAGGATGACAAACTTAAGTTCAAAATATATTTCTACGTTTTACGTAATGAGCAAATTTGTGCAATATAAACTTTCCCCTCAATTTTACATAATAAATTTACAATACACATTTCATAACATACAACAAACTAACACTAATGAAACAAATACAGGCAATGTTCAGTATTGGTATTGCCAACCTAAGTTATTATCAAGATAGCAGAGATGCTTGAGCCAAAGCCCATTCAAATAGGACAAACACTCTAGCCGATTATACAGAGGTGACAGCAAGGGCTTTTATCATTCGCAAGCAGGAAAGGTATTTTCTTTAGCAGTGGACACCCATTCTCATCTGCAGTTGGATAAATCCCAAGATCAGTGGGGTTGCTAGCAAGCGGGATGCCACCGTTGCAGTAGCACATGCCAAGGGTGGAAAATTGTGGTATGAACTCAGAGAGCTCCCATAGTGACTGGGGTTAGAACCCAGACAAATGTAAGAATCATGACACAAGTATTTGAACCCTGACCAAAATCAAACTCATATTTTGGAAACCCTGATATAAAATAATACTGATAGATTTGTACAAAAATATACATCAAACACACTCTCAGACATAGCCATGGTTTAACTGTATTGGGAAAGCACATCTACCCACTAAGGAATGCAATGTCAAAAGAATCCCCATGGCCGAATAACACCCGAGTAATAGAAGCTAATAGAAATAAACAGAGCTCACCCAAATTTTGACACAACGATCCAACTCGACCCTCAACCACACAGTGAATCGCATGATTTCAATGAGAACAACGAGATAAACAACAAAAAATCCCAAATGGAGGTAGGTTCATTCTCCGGATATTGGGCGAGCTATTAAATAAAACACAGAGCTTGTCTATACTGAAACTAAGGTCTCCATGTTAGAAAAATCATTCATTGTTTATTGTCTCTTTGCCTTCCTGATCTTCTTATCTAATACTCCCGTAGCAAGAAGTAAGGGCTCAAATAAGCACCTATTTCCCAAGCAAATTCCAGATCTCAGCAACCATGGTGAGATACATAACCCATGGCCAAGCTAAATACAAAATCCAAGATGGTCGGGCTCCCTGGTAAATTCAGATCTCGGGGAAAAACGAACGCAAAATAGACAATAATGCATAAAACAAGGAAACCCTTCGATCGAGCACCACAAGGATACAAAGCTCTCCAACTGAAAAATAGAGCCATACATATTTGGTATATATTTTTAAGAAATCAAAACTGTGTTATAATATGACCAGGAAACACTGACCATGCTAGGGTTTTTCAAGGATTCAACCAGCTCTCGACCCATTAATCAAAAATCCCGCACATAGCTCATAACCAGGATTGAACCATGAAAAACAGGTAAAACAAAAACAGGGCAAAAGAAATGGATGCGCGCGGATACCTGCTCGCGGTCCTCCTCCTCGCCTAAGATCCGCATGCGAGAATGAAATCCTCTCCCGCCCAATGCAATTTTCCATTTTGCTTGCGGCATTCATTTTTCCCGCAGTTTCCCCGCTTTACAAGCCGCTGCAAAAACAGAGTATTTTTAATTAAAATTTCTTATATTAAAGATATTAACAAAAGACATGTTATATTAAAGGTATTAACTAGAGACAAAATTAGGAGGGTGTATTAATTAGAGACAAAAATATATTTTTGTCTCTAATTAATGTCTCTAAACACCCCTCCATGTAGTAGTGGTACCAAGAGGACAAGTAAAGGAGACTTGACTCAAACCAAAGATACTAGTGCGCACTACCAAAATCAGCTCTAGAGTGACTATGAGTAAGATAATGCTTTTTTTGGGTGGACCTCCATCCAACCCTCTTCATCAATCCCATCAATTCCGGGTGAAGGGGGACCCATAGGCATGATCCCAATGTAGACCTCCAAAGCGCCCCATGTAATTAAATTACTTTAAATTAGGCGTTGAGGGTTTGGTATGTTTAATTGTTTGTACTCGCATAATAGTCACATCGGATGTGTATACAATGTAAGATACCTCTTTAGATACAACCTAAAGAAAACTCATTTTGATGTTTCCAAGTACTTGGAAAAAAATGGTCGCTAGGGGTTATTTGGAGAGAGAAAAGGGTAACACAAAGTAATGAAAATAGTTGAGAGCATGATGTAGGAGAGAACTAGAAGCTCAAAATTTATCAAATAGAACTACAATATCTCTTATTTACGCATAATATTCACAATTCTAGATCATACATAAATCTTTATATCCATATATAAGATAAAATAGAGATTACAACTTAAGGAAAAATGTATACAACTATGAAGTCTCAAACTTTAATGAATGTTAAAAAAATTGAGGATTTATTTGCATATATATTTGTATGTTGATAACTTATATGTTTCTAAATTCTAGTTATTTCAAATCATACTATTACAGAGTTTGTGTAATCCTTTAATTTAAAGATGTATGATGAATACACATTTATGTGGAAACTCAAATGGTGTATACATTTGAATGTTAAATTTCCATTGTAAAATTATAATCTTCAAGACATGATATTACCACTTCTTCATTGGGATGACATTCACTATACCTAAGATTAAGATACATTCATCCTATACGAGACACATATAGTTATATTTAAATTCAAAACAAATTATATATATTCTCGTTAGTCTCATCACAACCAATTTATATCCAGTCTTATCTTGTCATTGTTATGTACCTTGTGATATGGTGTTATAATGTATATAAGTTGATGGAGATGCCGACATTTGACACATCCCCTTTAGTTAGTTACATGTTTGTAATATATGGGGTCACATAGGAATTAGTTATACTAGGTAGTAAGTCCACCTAAATCGTGATTAGGTATTACATCTACATTAGGAGTAATATATGCATATATAAAGGATATGAGTATCATTAAGAGATGTTACATATGAGTTGAGTCTTTTAATTTAAAAACTATAATGGAGGTATGCACCTAAAAGTTGAGTTCCCATTTTGGGAAATAGTGGAGGTACACATTCATTAAGGAGAATTAAGTATCGTGTTACCCTACCTTAATGGTATTCTTATAGTTATACAAAGATTGAATATTTGGGCATCTTGGCCAAAAATAACTATTACATGGTGTAGTGCCCACTTCCCTTTGACACTTATTACATTTTTATTTCGATTACTATTGGTATATACCTAGATATTATTATATTATTTTGGCTTAACGTGATGATTAGACAATAGAGATACTTTGATTATTGATGGATTTTGATTCATAGTATGATCGTGTGGATTTCTTAGAGAGACATTTTATATTGATGATGATGTGTTGTTGACATATTTATATCTATTTTTGACATTCGACATTTTCGTCATATTGAGTAGGATTTAGTAGTGAACTAATCTTGTGATCTTATTGGTATTGATGAAATATAGAATTGAGATGTTGTTGGAATTTTAAAATAGTAACATTATTTTCCTAGATGATGATTTAATTTATGTATGGATGATTGTTGATTTATATGCATATATTTTACCTTGGATGTTTTGATGCGGCCACGAGGCGAAGGAGGTATTATGTGTTTTGTAGGTGTTTATTGTTGTCCAATTTTTCCCCGAGGAAAAATGATCAACATGACCTTGCACACACGTAAAATGGAGAAAGGTTATTTCAGTCATACGAGCCCACATTCAATTTCAAAGATCAAGATTGCGGTGGGCTCATAAATGGCAAAGATGACATGCCAAGAAAGAATGGGTAAGAAACATTGAAGAAGATCGGAGCTGAGAATAACAAGAATGGAGGCAATAAATTCAAAAAAATGGAACTTGAAAATTTTGGCACTTCGGAGAAAATACGAAAAAAATGGTTTTAAAAAGTTTTGAAATCCTAAAACTGAAAGTTTGAAATTTCAGACTTTCAGATTTCAAGTTTCAAAATTCTCGAGGTGCAAAGTCAGAAAATGGAGGAAAAGTTCTGAAACCTAAAATTTCAGACTTTAGGTTTCGAGGTTTCAGAAATCTCAAGCGCAAAAGTCGGAAAATGACACAAAAAAGTCTGAAATTCTGATGTTTGAAAGTCTATAATTTCAGACTTTCGAGATTCAGGTTTGAAATTATCTCGGGAAAGTTGGAAAATGGGTTCAAAATGTCGAAACCCGAAGTCTGAAAGTATGAAATTTCAGACTTTTTGGGTTTTGGGGATTGAAACTCTTAGACACGATTGTGAAAAGGAAGCAAATTTTTTTAAAAACTGAAGTCTAAAAGTCCTTGGGATGCGTGTTAGAAATTGGCCAAAAAGGTCTGAAAACCCGAAGACTAAAAGTAGGAAATTTCAAACTTTTAGGATTTTTGGGATTTTGGGAATCGTGCCAAAAAAGGAAGTTATAATATTCCAAAGCCCGAAACCCAGAAAGTTCGATATTTCATATTTTGGAACTCTCAGGAAATTTTGGCGGATGAACAATGTTTTAATCTCCAAAGTCAAAATGTCTGAAATTCCAAATTTGGGGATTTTGGAGAATGCATGCTTTTCGGACTCTGAAGCAGGAAGATTAGTAGTTGTAGAATGATACCTCGACCTTCAGATGGCCATAACTTTCGACTGGGAGCTCGGATTTGAGAAAGAGAGGAATTTTTGGAAAGATCTCAACATTTTCTACTCAACTACGAGTGGATATCTTTAAATTAGTATGACTAAGTCCTAAAAAATGAAAAATACAGTACGCCATTTTTAGAGGGTCTTCCAAGTTTCTCACATACCACCATTAATGTGGTATGGGCTTTCTTTCTTGCCCAACAAGGAACAACACATGGAGGCATGGGATTTGTCATGGCTCCCATCACTGTTGTAGGAGAATTCAATGCATTTTAGAAGTGGTTGAGGATGGATTTTGGGTTTCTTCTCATCTCCTTCTCTCATTCTTCTATATATTGTAAGGAGGGAATTTTTCTAAAGGTTGGACATTTGGTTTTGCACCCTCCCTTCTTCCCTTGTCTGCAAGTGAATTTGTGGAGTTTTCAAACCTCCCATTCAAGTTGTAATGTAATCTTAACTCTTTGCCATTGTAGTGTACTGTATAAATTTTGGAGAAATAATACATGTCTATGGATAATTTTCAGTCCTCTTAGCATTCATTGCATTCGTATGATCTCTCATTGTTGTTTGGTTTATTGTGCATGGTGGTTCTATTGCAGTTTTAATGGTTTGAGTTTAATTGTAAAGCAGGTGTTCAACATTCCTTTAGTGGATCACACTTGTTAGTTTAGGTTTATTTTATGCATATTTTCTCAACCCTGTCTCCTTGGCTAGTTAGAGTAGGTTTTAGAGTAAATCCTCTACAATTTGAATGTGTTCACCTAAACAGAGGAATAGGAACCGACCTTCATCCGGAGAGCTCCCCTGATTTGTAAAGTCCCACACTTTGGGAGAATCTCCATGTTATGAAATCACACTAATACTCTTAACCCATCGAGTTGCAGACATTTAGGGGTGTTGTCAAAGGGGGATTGAAGACCAACCACATCGGAATGTTAGATGGATTCGACAATGGTCAACATGGCAACTTGTGTTATGTTGTGTGTGTTTTGTTTGTTGTTAGGGAGTGCATTAGCACATTAGTTAATAATACATTGTTAGTTGTTAGTTAGTAAATAGTTACTTAATTGTTTGTCTCTTGTCCTCCCTCACATAGCCTATATATTGGCTTGCACTTCTGTATTGATATATAGCAATATATAAAATATGATTCAGCGCCATCATTGGTATCGAGCATGGAGAATTTCTTTGTGCGTGGAGAATCTGCAGGAGGAAGCATTAGTGAGGATTTCCTTTGCGTGGAGGATTTGGTGTGTTGTCTTTGTGCGTGGAGGTAGGAGACTGTTTTCTTTCTTTGTGCGTGGAGAAATACATGTTCCTGGAAGCTTGGCACGTGAGGAATGAGAAAAGGCATGATTTGAAGTATTCATTGTTTTGGCGTGCGTAGAGGAGACAAAAGTGACCCTCATCATTGAAGGGTGACCTAACAAAATCAACTGTGGTTATTTCCCTATCCAACATGGCCATTTGTGGCTGTTTTCTAGATTACAATGTGTATTGAGATCTATCCAAACCTGCGATGATTGGTTTGACATTGGAGCAAATGAAAAGAGTAGTGACCTGAAGATGCATTGAATAAACTCTATTCCTGTGCCATTTTCTCAAATATCAGCCTTGCATATGCATTGAATCTCCCCTGGAGATCTGGTGTTGTGTATAGCGTGAACAACAACTTAGCATCGGTGGAGACTGCCGTGAACAGAAACCAAGCGAGCCACGAAGGAAGATTTGTAAGACCTATTTTTGTTGGCAAGGAGAAGTGAACAACATTGAAATTGGATCGATCAACCTTTCATTGGAGCCGTTGTTTGTTTTTTTGTCTAGATGCCAGCAAAGCCTACAAATTGCAAAACCATGTGTGCACGTATGTCACAAATTTTGGATGCACAAAGCACCGTGAGAAATGCACCAAATATTTGGGCATTGAGTGACAACGAAGACACCATTGGACTATTCTTTTCCTTGGTCAACAAGCTCCACAACACTGGGAATATTCTCTTTGACGAGATTGTGCGCCGAGGACTATTGGAGTATTTTTGGTTTGATGTTCGATTTCAAGCATGGCGGATTCATATGAAACTTGAATGTGGCTATGATGCAGATGATGAACGTGAAGTAGAATGCCCATAGGAGTGTACATGTCTCACTTTGCATGAGCCTATAAAGCCCATCTTGAGCAGATTCCTTGATAAGCATTGTAGCCATTTTTGAAAAATAAATAAATAAAATATAATTTTGAGTTTTTGAAAATGTCTGCTCCAAAAATATTGCTATCCGATGCCCAACTCTTGAAAGGGCCAAATTTTCCGCATGAAAAACCAAGATGCGAGAAGATTCTTCGGTTTGAAGATCTTTGGGGATCATTTTTGGCAAAGACGCCTCTTCCATAGATGCTGATCTGTTGGTTAAATATTAAAAGGCTGATGTAAAAGCACTAATGCTTATCACCCTGAGCCTTTCTGATGAGGTTCAACCTTACATCTAGGAAGCAATCACTTCCTCTCAGGAATGGACCGCATTGTGTACTATCTATGAAGCCAAGAATCTGATGATGAAGCTGCATCTTCAGAAAAAGCTTCGCACGATGAGTATGCATGATGGCGAATCAGTAGAAGCCTTCTTGCGGTGTGTGGCCGAGTTACATGTATAACTCTCTACTCTCGGTGAACCGGTGGATGACAAGTTGCTAGTCCCACTCACCTTGCGAGCTCTTCCTTCCCATTTTTAGAAACTGATCACCACGTTGACCATCACTCAACAGGAGGTGAGTTTTGCCACACTGGTGAATTATCTCTAGCAGAAGAAGCCATGCTGAATGTTCAAGAAGCCTTCGAAGGCAAGGCTCTCATCATGAGGCAAAAGCATAAGCCTTGGAAAGGGCAGTCAGTCCCCCAGAATCAAAAGTAGCATCCTCAACAGCAATCTTCTCAGCGGCCACCAAAGCGGCCACCCCAGAAGCAGCAGAACAACAAGGTGGATCGATTGTGCCACATTTGCTCCATGGATATACAAAATACCGGGAAGGCTGTTATTACAACGGTCGAAATATGGAAAATCTGGTGAAGAGAGCACTTTTGGCCAAGGATATTCCAAGAAATCCCAATGGCATGCTCGTAATCAGAGGTAGAAGGGTCACATTGCTACTCACCAGGATGCCACCTCCGATGAAGAGGTTCCAGACACGACTCATTCTGACATTGTTCTAGTCTCATAGACTTCGCAGCCATCAAAAAATGTCTGGTTGATTGATTCGGGCACCAATAAACACATGACTGACAATAAGAAGTTGTTCCATACTCTGAGTGACTGACCCACTAGAGATTGGATCACCATCGTAGACAATCAGGAGTATATTGCGGCAGGGATTGGTGATGTCATCATTCCTCTTGGAACATGAAGATGTACACTCATGAAGGTGCTATATGTTCTAGGTTTGACCTCAAATCTCTTGTCTATGAGTCAACTTCTTAACCATCGAATGCAGGTTGAATTCTTTGTTGAGAAAGGGGTCGAGTCCTACATCATTTCCTAGGAGATTCAGTAATTGCTTGAGCATTTTGAAGGGCCGTCTATTTACACTGGATGCGGTCACTTCATCTAGCATTTCTCTCTTTGCTTCAACAGCGGAGTCCACTACACTATGGCACTTTCGATATGGTCATCTTTTATCGAGGCTTTGCATCGGCTCGGTGCGAGGAAATGGTAAGAGGGCTTCCTCCACTCTCCCATTCCTTACTGTTTGCTCAAGATGTCTTGCGAGCAAACAAAATAGAGGTCCATTCAAATAGAGCTCTTATCATTCTACAGAGCATCTTCAGGTCATTCACACCGATCTATGCGGACCCTTGCCAGCTAGCTTCTAAGGTTTTGAGTACTTCTAGCTCATCATTGATGATTACTCATGGAAAATGTGGGTATATTTTATCCAGAAGAAGAGTGAGGCATTTTCCAATTTCCAAATATTTTACTAGCACGCCACCAGGGAGTCACGGGAAGCCTCTCCTTCTCCTCCACTCAGATCGAAGGGGGGAATTTGTGTCAAAGAAGTTCTTAGCATACCTGAAGTAGCATGGCATTCAGCAACATCTAACTGCACCCTACATGCCCCAATAGAAAGGGATTTCCAAGTGACACAACAAGACTATCATGGAGATGACTTGTTGTATGCTCTCGACCGCCAAGTTGGAGGATCAGTTTTGGGTAGAAGTAGTCCAAATAGTAGTTTATCTACTCAACCAGGAACCCACAAAGATCTTCCAGAACAAGACACCGGAAGAGGTATGGACTAGTCATAAACCTTCTATTCATCATTTGAGAGTTTTTGGCTGTACTACATATATGCATGTTCCAGATGAGAGAAGGAAGAAGATCGATCAAAAGACACTACCATGTCTTTTCTTGGGGTATAGTACTACCTCAAAGGCATATCGTCTCATGGATCCTGAGATGAAGAAGATCTATGAGAGTCGAGATGTGGTGTGTGATGAGTCGTCCTTTGACTCCCTGCCACACAATGGAGATCCAGTATTGACCTTGTCACATAGATTGCTCACACATCCAGATGATAGGAAAGATGATTCTAGAGAGAAGAAGAGATGAGTGGAGACTTGTTCATTGATCTAGGCACCTTTGGACAACACACCTTCACATCAACAGCAATAGTGCCAATGTCTGAAATGGGTCCAGAATACTATTAGGGATGCACATCTGAACTCACTTCCAGGTACTTCTATAGGAGTCAGAACATGAAGTCAAGCTAGACATGAGGTAAATTTTATACTCATGAGTTCAGTTGTTGAGAGCACCAAACCCGACACTTTGTTCACGAGGCATTAGACTAACAACCACAATAGAAACAGGCTATGGATGCTGAATATGATTCCCTAATTCAAAATCAGATGTGGGAACTTGTCGATCTACCTCAAGGTAAGAAATCCATTGGCTGTAAATGGATTTTCAAAACAAAATATAAGGAAAATGGTTCAATTGACAAACAAAAAGCACGACTTGTTGTAAAGGGTTATGCTCTAAGCAAGAAGGAATTTACTATGATGAGACCTTTGCACCCTTTTGCAAAGACCAAAACCATCGAGTGTTGTCTATGCACTGGCAGCACAAAATGGATGGAAACTTCAAAGATGGATGTCAAAGTGCTTTTCTAAATGGTGATCTAAAAGAACAAGTGTACATGGCCCAACCTAAATGGTTTGTAGATGAGCATCAACAACACAAGGTATGTCATCTGAAAAAGTCTCTTTATGGACTCAAACAAGCACCTAGGGCATGGTATATAAAAATTGATGATCACCTATTGTCAGAAGCATGGATTCACTCGTAGCCCCTCGGATACAAATTTTATATCAAGAAGGTAGGAACAAAGATTGTCATTCGGTTTTGTATGTAGATGATCTTGTGATCACAAGGAAGTTTTGACAATCTTGTGGATGATGTAAAGAATGATCGAAGAAATCCTTGACATGATAATGATTGGGGCTATTTCACTACTATCTTGGCTTAGAGATATGGCAAAAGAAGAATCATATCTTCATCTCCTAGATGAAATATGGAAAGACACTCTTGGAAAAGTATGGAATTTCAGATTGTAAACCAATGTCACACCTATGGAAAAAGGTTTGCAATTATCTAGATTCTAGGATTTAGCACAGGTAAATGGCACTCACTATAGGCAGCTTGTGGGAGTCTCATTTAATTGACTTATACTAGACCGAGATCTTTGCTTTGCGGTGAGCTATCTCTTGATTTATGTAGGATCCGAAGAAATGTGATTGGATAGCAGCAAATCATGTGTTGAGATATGTAAAGTACAGTTGACTTTGGTCTAGAGTATCGAGAAGAACACTCAGTTCTTCTTACGAGGGATATACAAACTCATGACGTGCATGCGGGATCCGTTGATGACAGGAAATCCACTTCAGGATATGTTTTTCATCTCGGATCTGGACATATCTCATGGATTAGCATGAATCAAACCTATTTTTTCTCTCTCATCCATTGAGGTGAATACCGTGCCGCATGAGGAGATGTGTGCGAACTAATTTAGCATTCTTACGTCACATAGGGATTCCTAAAGAGAAACCTCCCATCATTCAATGCGACAATCAAGGTGTGTTGAAGCTTGTGAAGAATCTTGTTTTTCATGAACGTACAAAGCATATTGAGGTTGAATGTCACTACATTCGTGAACAAGTCATGAACCACCAAATTCAGCTCGATCTTGCCCTACTTGATTTTCAGTTACGAGATATTCTCACCAAGCCTCTCGACAAGGTGAAGTTGATTTGTTTAGGGGTACATTTGTAAGAGAAATGTATTAAGGGGGGAATGTTAGCGCATTAGTTAAATAATATAATGTTAGTTGTTAGCTAGTATGTGAGCTTATTTAACTATTTTTCTCTGTCCTCCCTCACATAGCCTATATATTGGCTTGCATACGTATTGATATATAACAATATATAAAATAAGATTCCAGCACCATCGGGTCCCCATGGGGGATTACCTCAATTGTGACCAAGGGTTTGTTTGTTTTTATTTTATTTTCCTTTATTTAATATTAGTGTATGTGATTTTATGGTGATGTAATTCCCTTTTATCATTTAATTAATTTGTGTCTAAATTAGTAAATTTATCATGTTACTAAACTACTTATGGATAGGAGAAAAAGAAGTAATTTATTAGATTAGATGGTTCTTTGGTTTATGTGTTGTAAGTTAAGTGTATATGATCTTGAGTGTTGTACACTCTACCTCTCTTTAGAAATTCAGATTTGGCCTTAAGCGCCAATTTTGGAGGCTTGTGGGACAAGTTAAAATTTTCCTACACCTCTTAATTTATTTTACGAAGCCTACCTATGGGTTTGGGGTCAAAAATAGATGCCATTATGTGTTTTGGAAGGAAAACAGTGAATTCTAATTGCAGTTTCTTACATATGTTTATTTCTTTGTCCTAAAGGGTATGGGTTGGAGTGGTGTGTGTAAGAGGTTTGTCATACCTCTCAACCACCCATTTATTTTTCCTTGGAGTATGGGTTTGACTTGGGTGATGTGGAGTGGAGAAGAAATGATGTGGCATCCTACATGGAGCCACATCATCTCCCTCCTCCTCTTTTCTATTTATTGAAATTTTTGGGAAGTAAATGGGGTTACTTTCTTAGCTTTGGATCTTGGATTTTGGACTGCTTTCTTGTTGGAATAGAAGGGAGCTTGTAGTTTCTTGAGTTTGAAATATTTTGGAACTTTCTTGAAAAGTGGAGCTTTACCATGGCAAGGTAGGATCTTGCACTCTTGTTTTCTTCTATGTTATGTGTTGTATGGATGTGTGTTCTTGGTTGAAGTGTTGGGTAGTAAATTAACCTTAGGTTGTGTTGAGATTTTAAAATGGGGATGCAATATGTTGGGAGGCATAAGAGCTTCTTTATGTGTTTAGGAGGGAGTGGGTTTTGGATGCCCCACCTTGTTTAATTTTGTTATTTTGTGTATTATGTGAGCCATAAGAGAAAGGGAGGCATAAGAGTGAGGGAGACATAAGATACATATATTTGTTGTTGTGGGGAGGCACAACATATTTTGGGATTGATGTGTTGTGGAGGATTTTAGAGGTGGGCATCCAAACTCTTGGGAGGCACAAGGACAACCCCATGTTCCTATCTCTACTTGGATTATTTCGGGGCCATTATGTTGCGAGGTTGTCTTTAAACATGAGTGTTTTTGTGTGGTTATCTTTCTTGTGTGCTTGTTTTTAGAAAGTAAGTGTCGAAGCATTGTAGAGTTGGAAAGTGTTGGATCCATCCCTTATTTCCTTGTGGTTAGGGCTCGGGGGGGACAATGAGAAGAATTGATTCTTCTTCTCATTGGAGTTTTGGTTGGGTGGAGAGTGTTGCCTTTCCCCATTTTATTGTTGTGATCAAGTGAAGAGAAGATGGAGCTGATTGGAGATTTGATTCTTGGAGCAATAATAGAAGACAAAATATATTTCATTATAGTTTCCTTGTAAAAATTCCCACTTCAAGTGGAAGATTATTGTATTATTCTTTTGAAATAAAATTTGTATTGATTATTAGTTATTAAGATTGTATTGTAGGTTGAAAAAGGAAAGAAAGACATTTTAGTAAAGCTAGTTTTGTTGTAATAGAAATGAAGTTGAAAAGGGAAACATCTTGTTCCCATTGTAGTTGATTTATTTTCTCACATAAGTGTGTTGCTCTTTCTCTAAAAATTATTGGAAATATTGTTGAAAGTCTCTTGTGGGAATGTTGGAAATTTGTATGAAGGAAATATTAAATTTTATTGTATTACTTGAAAGGCATGTAATGGAAAAGTTAGACTATTTTGTGCATTTTCTTGTATTGTTTGATAGAAAGCCAAAACTTGGATGTATAGATGGAAAGAACTTAAATTATAATTGTCTTTTACTTGGCCAATGAAGTAGGTTAATTTCTAATTCTAGTTGTGTAAAGAAATTTCATAGTTGCAAATAGACCTTAGATCTATTGAGTATATAAATAAGTTATTAAGCTAAATCAAGTTCATTTTAAATCAAATATAAAAAATGGTAGCATAGGGAAAACAAAATTTTAAACTACCACTTGATAATGTTGTCATCCCATTTTTAAAAAAGAGACATTGTAAGTGTGAGATTTAATTTAGCTAAAATAGGTATCATATTTTCCTCTCAATAATATTGGTATTAAAATACTATTATTATTATTAATAATAATAATTTTAAGTTAATAAAAACTATATATATATATATATATTTTAACCAGATTACAAAGTAATTTGACCAAAAAAGAGTTGAAATTGCTGCATTTAGCGCAGAGGCCATGCAACCTGCATTTTTTTGTTGGGGAATAGGGTTGTGGGGAGGGTCGCCAACCCCAACCCCACCCCATTTGTTGGAGAATAGGTTTGGGGATGGTGGGTGGGCTCGCGACCCTCCCCCAACACCTAAACATTGTAAACAATAAACCAATAAACCCCGCCATGGCCATAATATTTCTATGCACATTTTCATACTTGTTTGTGGTGTGTATTACCCTAATTTGTCATAGAGCTTGTATTTATTCAATTCATACACACACACACATATATGTATGTATATATGTATGTATACATACATACATACATACATACATACATACATACATACATACATAGATATATATATATATATATATATATATATATATATATATATATATATATATATATATATATATATATATATATATATATATATGCTCATACCCAAATGAAAACATATACAAATTTGATCATATCACTAAAATGGGAAAACCCATATGCCCATTTGGAAAATATCAAAATAATGAGATAAATAAAAAAATGAATACATTGAAACTCTAAATGAGGGTGCAAACTAAACGAGAAAATAGATGGATCATGTGTATCCATCCAAAAGCTTGAGATGGCCTCTAATGGCTTCCTTCTTCTCCTCCTCCTATATGCAAAACAAAAGAGAAATAATTAGTCAAAATAAAAGATAAAGAAGCCTTTCATTACAAAACTTAGTGTTAGTGGAATCCTTTGATCTTGTTGATTCATCCCTACAAAAATTAGGTGGGAAGTGGTTGAGTAAAATTTCAAATTTTAAGATTTAAATGCATGGGTTAACTCTTTTTAAGGGGCCACTTTATTTTTGTAAGGGGTGGGTTTATTTTTCTAACCCTTATGCTAAATTAAGGACCTTGCTATTTGTTTTAAAACCTAGTCACCTTGTGGGATTAAAATAACTTTAGTTATTAATTAAATAGACCCGTTTATCCATGGGATTAATTTTTCCTAGTTGACTATAGTGGAAATTAAATGTTTATCAAAATAACATTTAAGGGGAACCTAAACCATGCCTTAGGATAATTAAGTTTATTAAAAATATAATGTGAGTTTTATTATTTTATAATGGGAAAAATTATATTATTAAATTTAAGTGACTTAGAAACAATAATGTGACAACTGTTATTTTATCGAAACCTTTTGCGGGCACATTTTTCAAAAAAATTATTCCATATTTTTTCTAGCTTGCCCTAGGTTGTTCTTTGGTTTCGTGTGAGAAGATTTTAGCGGGCATTACACATGGTATTCATATTGATTATATGTTTCATGCTTCTAAATTATTATATGAAAAGATATTATTAAGTGGTATTATAGCATCAATATGGGAATTTTTTTATCTTAAGCCATAATTTTTGTGATTCACCTATAACTTGAGAGAGACTACATATTTTTAGTAATGCTTTTGTGTAGTGGAGAAATCAATAAAAGAGTATACCCTTAAAGTTTTATATTTTTAGAGTTTTTTTGCAAAGGATATGATAGTTTTAGGTTTTCAACCCTAATTTTAATATTTTTGCTATATAATATGGATGGTGACTTGTTGTTTATTACAACATATTGTGGAGAAGTGAATAAATTTCTTGAGAAACCAATAAATTAAAAAAAAATTGATTTGGTTTATTACGATTGTTATAGTTTTATTGTTTTTAAAAGAAATTATCCACAAGCAAAAATATTTAAAAATTTCTAATTAGTATATATTTTAATAAATATATTTAAAATATAATCAATATTTTTTTCACTTGTTTATTATTTGAGGACAACATCTAGGCAAAAAGGAACAAAAAAATCATCAAAAGGTTGATTCTGAAAACAAAGTTTTTCTTGATCATAAAAAGAATACATTTTTTGGAGATGGTGTGATTAATGCTAGAAAATGAGGATAAAATTTAGGATAGTTAATTATTTTATAGAAAAATCCATGTTTTACTTTTCAACTCAATCTTGGCGGTGTAGTAAGAACATTGTGACATTGAGTGAGAAAAATTAATTTATATTGGTCTTTGGAGGAAATGGAAAGTGTTTTCTTATATCAATGGGACAAAAATTATGAAGAAGATGAAGTTATGTATGAACCTACAAATGATATAGGTGCAAATTTGAAAATTTATTATCTTTCTATGATGATGAAATACATTAATTTCAACTTAAAAATGAGATCCAGATCCCTCCCTCTCTCATCTAGACTCCCTTTTGGAGTTAACTCAGCCTTTCCTTGAAGTTATCAACTTCATTTTTCTCAAAAATGTAGTTTGTATCCCTTTTACTTATCTTTATAAACCATTTGTGTAACCTCACATATTTGGAGAGTGGTAGTTTTACAACATTTATGTTGGTTATGCAACTACCTCACTAACAATATGGTTCGTTTTGTCACCTTATTAAGAAAAGGTAAAACATGTAATTCTGAATGTGTGCTTTATTTTGACTTGATTTTCTCTCACATTTCCTAGTCAATTTGGCTAAAAATAGGCTTGTAGGATCAGTCTTTAGTTCCTCCTCCCTTCTAGCAAAAGCGTTGAATTTTTCTCTTTCAATCAAGTCATCATTTCTTGATAGACATGTGTTCTTGACATATTCTCTTCTAAAAGATTATTAAAATGAAACTTTTATTCGTATCATGGGTTTGGAATTTTTGTGAAGTGTTATGCTACAAATGTTTTCAGAGAGTCTCACATAGATATGTAGTTCTCTACTGTATTTCCATGTTTCTCACATTCCAAGTACCAAGCGATCTATCTATTTTCTTTATTTTTATCTTATATTATCTTCCTTTATCACCTAGATTAGTTACATTTCATACATTGGAAGCATATGGAATTTGAGGAGAAATTGGATGCATCATCAAAATCATTGGGATAAGCTTCCATATTATTGCAGTGACTAGGTTATAGGTGTATTTTAATTATTCGAATCTTTAACCATATGCATTAAATATTAGAATTAAAAGAAGTTATTTATTGAGTTATTGGAAGAGAAATATTCCATCCATTCTCGTTTACATCTTCATGTTTCGTGTATTGTTTTCAAAATAATTCTTACATAAATATTCTTCCCTTAATAATTTCTTTCAAGCATATTCATGTGGATCTTCTCGAAAAGTTGGTTGGAGGAAGAAGTGAACAAATGGCTACATTTATTTTACTATTCATTTCTTTCTATTAGTGTAAAGATAATTTTATCATGAAATGTTTATCAAGGAATGAGGAAATTTCTTTTGTGAAGGTTTCCCATTCAGGGAAAATTGAGGAAGATAATTTCTCGAGAGGATGTTATATTTTCTTGAATAAAATTTTGAGTACTTCCTTGTTAAATTAGTATTGTCAAATATCCTTGTAAAAAATAATAAGAACATCTAGCTATTCCCTATTTTAGTGTCAATTTATTTTTGGTTTTTGTAGGATCCTTTCCTGTTACAACTTGGATCTATAATCCAAATAAATCTTTGAGCATTAAAAAAGAAATGAGAATTAGAAACAACTAGAATGATTAGTTCAGGAGTGGCCTAAACATCAAGAAAAAAACCTAGAAGAATCATGGCATGGATCCACATGAAACCAAATACAAAAAGGCTGGACATATAAAATTTCAAGTCGGGACCGCGAATCCTAGTCATGGTGTGGTGACAAATGGTTTGTGGAATTTTACTTTTATTCTACTCCATCCATCATCACCCTCAGTGGAGGTATTTTTCCATCATCCCCAATGATTTAGTAATCAACAAAAATACCTTCGGGTGGGACCCACTTCCTATAATTTATCAACCAAGTCAAATTGTTAAGCCTACCCCGCGATTTGTTACGGATATGGCATTTAAGATTCCACTCGGCACTATTTTTGTTAACCGTGTACATTATATCTATCGGTGATACATATTTTGAAAGATTGAGTCATGGGTCTTCCATTGCATTCAATGCCTCGTTTTACGATGATGATTCAAAACTTCTCTCGACTACTTTTTTAAAATTTTGTGCCACGTCTTCACAGGGTACCACGTGCGTAGGGGTATTGGGGTATTTGAGCTTCAATTTAATCGTCCTAGTTTTATTTTAATTAGAAAAAGTAGTAGATTTACATTAAATTATTCCATGTGTGTGTAGTATTACATTTAATTTCTTAAAAACATTCTAAAAAATATAAAATCATTATTTAATTAGTTTGTTTTAATTCTTTTCCATATCTTATAAAGCCGCTTGTAAGATTCCAAAAACAAGCCGCTTGGCATCATGAATTTTAGTAAAACCATTATTATTATTATTATTATTATTATTATTATTTTCAAAATTTTGGTGAAACAAAAAAATTGAATAAAAATATTCTTCAATTTTTATTTAATTAATCATAAAATGATATAGTTAATTAATATGTTAAATCAATTTATCTATTATTTAAACTAGATTTTCTTTTGTTTTTATTTAAAATTAGATCTCAAACTAGTATATGAAATCAAAGATGTTCAAAAATAATACTTAGTCTTTAGAGGCTCACACTATGACATTAGAGTCCCTAGTCACTCTTTGAATAGTTTTTCAACTTTCATTGTTCTAACTCATGAGTTGATGCCTTCACACAATTAGGGAACCTTGTAGGATGATATTTGAGTCAATCATTCACCCACCAAACATTTATTGATACGAAGGAGACATATTTTAGATAACATGTGCTCGATTTTTCAATCTACATCTTTTCCCCACATTGTTAGCTAACTTGACACATTAAATAAACAACTAACCGTAGCTTAGTAATTTTGGGCCAATAGAAAAGACCAACATAACCAAGATAGATGTGCCATTGCTTACTTTTCTCTTTCCATCCTTCATTCACATTCTCACATGACCCTCATGAAGAGGAATATTTAGAGACAAACTAACAATTCTCAAGATTACATTAGTTAGGTTGAAGCATATTTGTCTAACAAACATAGATCGGGAGTTGTCGACAATACTCATCCTAGATGGTGGTATGTCACCCACAAAGATTGGATGATTCTTTTTCATCCTTGAAGAGAAACTTTTCCTACTTGATTTGATTTAAACCAAAGGAAAATTAGATAAACTATTATACAAAACCTTAAGGATCATTGTAGTGAAGTCACACACTTGAATCATAACTTTCAACCATGCTTCGTACCCCAAAACCCAAGCTAGATTTATGCATGTGGGGCAAGACCATGTCAAGGCCTATATGAGCCTCGAGTTTAACACTCCAACATGAGCGCAACTACCCTTGTTGGTTTGCTAATCTAGGTGGTGACTCGATACCAAATGTAATGAACCATTAAACCAAAACCTTGAGGATTTGGTGAATTATCACACTAGGATCATAATAGAAAATGCTATATATATATATATATATATATATATATATATATATATATATATATATATATATATGTTTTAATACAACTCCATGATGCCACATGACAAGTGAGGTGAAAATGCTCAATCACGAGCCAAAAAATCCAAAAAAACTTCTTTACACAAAAATGGGATTAAGAAATAAAGGAACTCAACCTATCCATCCTTTTGAGAATCCTATTAATCAGCATGTTGAGGGATCCTTTTATGACTCAATGATAAAGTTTATTAGGTCTAGCGTGAGAACCTCCATTCCTCAAATGGTTGGGGTGTTTATGAGAAGCCCATTAGCATGACCATAGGATCATACACAATAATAATTATATGAGGCTATAGTTCTTATAGTTCAACTATGAGTAAATAATATTCATTTGAACATCTCCTTGTATTGAGTAACTTTCTACCTCAAAACTATGTTCTTGGTCTATATCTAAGAAAACACTCCCATTGCATGCTACGTTCATGTAAAGACATCATTATCGTAGCCAACATCGGACAAGATTCCTTGTTCTAATAGTATTACATAACATGTAAAACTATAAGCAATAATGAATATGTGTAGGTTCATTTGATTGATAAGCTCTCACCACTATGTTATTATAGCTACAAAACATATGAACTAAAAATAAATAGAAAATATAACAAAAACTTACTAACATCTAAATAAATAATTTTATCCAATTAAGAGAAATATACAATAAAATTTATTCACTACGATTTCCTTGACCCACTCAAGGTCTTCAAGTATCCTTGTAACACCCACAAATTTCCCATATGAAACCCATGACAAAACCCAAAGATTAAATAGGAAAAATTTACGGATTTATTTTTTCTAAAATAATAGTTGTAATGGGATAACCTTCAACTAGATTTATTTATTTCTCCATTAATAATTTCTTCATTTTAATTAACTATAAATAATAACTATTTAAATCCAACCGTTTCAAGATTATTTCCCCTCTAGGGTTCCCGATAAAACTCATTAATCAACTCTTATAATCCATTGGCTAAAATACCCTTGTTATAGTATTTATTTAATTTAGTAATATATATCTAATGTCATTTATTGATTTAATAATCTATGGCTAAGGTCAAACTTTCCTTAACCTTATTATTTAGTTCAAAAAATAATTTAATTTAATTAACTTCAAAGGTCAAGGCGTTTATCAAAGTCACCAAAATAAACAATAAGGTCCCCTTTAATTTATACATCCTAACACCCCTTTAGTGGCCCCATTCACAAGTTGCACATACATTTTATTACAAAAATATTCCCACCAAAATCCTCACCTAACTTTTGTAGCGTTGAATCACAACCACTAGATGGATTCATTTAGAGCCCTTAGATCTAGGTATTCAACTAACCCTAAAAATCCTTATGAAAGACTCTTATTCCTTTATTTTTGGCTTATTTTCTCATTTCATTTTAGAGGTTCGGGAGAAGGAGAGAGGACATGAGAAAATACTTAATTTCAGCTATGGATACACATTTTTATGTATGACCTATTTATAACCCTATTCTAGGGTTTGTTTATATTTTGTTTGATATTATATACTTCCTTTGTATTTTCCCTATTTGGGTATGCAAAATTTTGCCCCTTTTTAAGAATCTAGTTTTAATGGTGATATATTTACCCAAGTTATTTGGGTGTATATATGTGTGTATGTATATATACACATATACATACATATATGTGTATATATATATATATATATATATATATATATATATATATATATATATATATATATATATATATATGTGTGTGTGTGTGTGTGTGTGTGTGTGTGTGTGTGTGTGTGTGTGTGTGTGTGTGTATTGTTAAATTTTTATATAATAAAATGTTTGAAAAAAACAAAGTCTCGCAAGGTTAAAGAGTTTACCGGCCATGCGTTAAATTAGTTAAATTAGTTTTTACTTAATAATTGGTGGGGGGAGGGTGACCCCACCCAGTTTATCCCATATATATATGGGGTGGGGGTGGGGTCGCGACGTCCTCCCACTCCCGACCCAAACTATAATACACTATATATATACCGACCATGTTGGCAACTTGCGGGCTTTCTTGGCTAATATGAATTTAACAAATGCAACTCCTTTTAATTTATTTTTTTATATATATATATATATATATATATATATATATATATATATTGAAATTAATATTAATAATACAATAAATAAATTTTGCTTTATTAAAAAAAAAAAAACAAATAATAAATAAATATAATATGATTAGTCGTATAAATTTATAAAAAAATTATTATAATTAAATACAATTATAGATAAAAATTTGGATAAAACATATTTTTAAGTGAATCAATTGATATTTCTTCCATAGTGATACAACATACAAGAATTTATGAACTTCTACTTGCTTGTCTTTGTGTAAACTAATAATTAATAAATCTCGTTATTCAACACAAAACAACTAAGTAATGAGGATCTATTCATTGCTTAACACACTAAATATCTAATTTCCCTTTTTATTATAACTTGGTATGAGATTGACTAAGATTTTCATCATTTCAAGTGCTAAATTTTACAATAAATAAGAGAATATTTCCTTTCTTTCACAGCATAACAAAATGAAGTTTGTTTAGAATCATATCTTTTATTTCAACAAACATCTCCTTTGAATGAACACTAATCTTTGGAATGAGATTATATTACACTCTTGAGTCAAATATTTGAGTTTGGAAATAAACATTTCCCATTCCTAATAAGGATGGTTTCCATAAACAAATCAAATACACTTTTGAGCTAATTTTGCAATTTTGAAGGGAACTTAGTATCAATTCATTAAAACTTCACATGTCTCCTTTTTCCAAACATGAGCACTTTTGAATATCCAATGCAAATTAGTTTTACAAGATACATTAACAAGAAGAGGAAGATTTTTAAAATGCAAGCTACAAGCCCTCCACTTAAGTGGAGACAACATGGAAAATATTTACAAACTAGGATCTCTCCTTGTTTTCTTCAAATGCAACCAAGTCCATCACATCACTTGTTCTCCTCAAACTTGTAATGCACACATTTTACACACACAAATACAATAGTAAAATACTAGGATTTTTTTTTTACTTACATTTCTCAGTACACAATTCCACAAAGGCTCCAAGTAAGGAAAACTCCATAACACATATGACACTTACATAAGCCATTAAATGATATAGACACATGACAACACCATATACATTTTGATGCCACACATTCCCTAATGAATGAATGCTAGCAATAACCCAACCATAAGAAAAGGGACTCAAGGATTGGAAATCCCACAACACATCATTTCCATGATTACATCTTAGTTATGATTAACATTCCAGGAACATTTTTATACAAGGATGATTTTATCCGTTTTCCACATACAGATTCTGCAATTCATTTCACATTCAACTTCTTTTTCGACCATTTAAGTTTTCTCTTTATCTATTATGACAATCTCCATAAATAACATAATTAATTTCAATATTTCCCATTACCCACAAAGTTCCTAATTCTCTCATTCTTATGCTAAACGTTTGTTTTCTCAAAATATCTTTAGTTGACATTTAATTTTACCCTCATTATGAAAGGGGACCAACAGAAGTTGTTGAGGAAAATAATAATACACATCAAAGGAGGTGAGGGTTCAAGTTTTTATTTCCTATGAACTTCATTCCATTCAAAGCACATTTGTTTTCATACTATGGTTGTTTTAGTATCAATTTTAGTTTGATTCAGTTAAGCATTTACAAGACATAATTTTATTTTATCTTATTTTTAGTGGACTCTAAACTGGCTCAAAGGCCTAGTCCCACCAAGAATCAATTTGTATCCATTATTAACAAAACTTCAATGCCTAAATCATCCATAAGGAATTCAAGTGAATTTTTGTTCCTAAAACATTATCACACATACTATTGTTTCTCATTTCATTTACAATGTTTGCTAGGTCTCTTTTTTTTATGTCACTTTATAACATAAAGAGTTATGAAAGTACTTATTTACCATTTTGAATAAGTATATGATTGGAAGCATTATAACTACACACGAATCCCAAGTTAACCTCCTAATCAAATGAGTTTCATTTAATTCTAACTGCACCTAATGATCTATGCCTCAACTATATATGAGTTTAAGGAAAGAGGACATATTTATGCTAAACCACCTTCAAGAAAAGACCAAGGTGATATGTTGATAGAAACCAAGGTAACACATTTAACTAAGAGGAACTAAGGAGTTCATTAACAAGAGTTCAACACCTAGAACAAGAATTTCATGATCTCCATTTATGTCATCTGGATCAAATAAGGACTTCATTCGCTGATGAAATTAATTTATAGATCTAATCTCATAAGACCTAGTAATCCAAAAAGGATACTAAGGGAGTATTAGCTCTACTTACCCCACAGATGGTAAGGTTACATTGCATAGTCATTGCTTCGAGTAAGGACTCATAAGGTGACTTCCAAGGCGGTCTTGACCACTCAAAATGGTGTCGGGCCTGAAGAGAGGACATTCTCCTCGTAGTTACCCAACTAGAAGGAAACCACATACTCGGATAAATTTGGACCATGTCATTCCTAAAAGACGGGTTCATGACAATGTCGCTAAACATAATGAATATGATGGTAAACTCCAATTAGGGGTTTTATTTACTTATCCTTGGAGGTGCCATGAGTACAAGGTTTAAGTTTATTCTATGGTTTCAATTTTTTTCTATGCTACAAAGGATCACACACATTAAGAAAAGTTATGAACATATCTTATACTAGTCTTGAGTGTCTCGATTAAATCTCTTTATTACATTTACAAGGTAAGAATACAACACAATAAATAATTAATGATCTATTGAACATTGAAAAATTCCCCACAATTTTTAACGTCAAATTCATTTACTATATATATATATATATATCATACCCTTTTACCATACGCAACTATGAATCAAATTGAACCTGTGATTAAAGGCACATTTCCTAAGATATCCCTAAAACTAGCATTCCATACATATTAGTGAATTTCAAATATAACATTTTTGTAGCATGAGAATACATTATACGAGATGTTCATTTTACAATGGTCTATAAAAATTACAATAATAAATAATGAATTACACATCACCTTTTCGTCATCATTCTTGCATCTTGCAAAACCATGTGAGCATGAAATCAACGATAAATCACTGGCATGGAATCCACCCTAATCTAACATAATTAATGTCTTTAGTTTCCCATTTACATATAATAATTATTATAATTTTAAATTTGAAAGAAAAGGTGTACAAACATGTATTCATTTCATTTCACTTCATTTTGTAACCAATGAGAGAGAAAGAGAAAGGAAGAGAGAGAAACACCATTTTGTCAAAAGTTATATTTCACACAACAAGTTACACTATGGAGTTTCAAACAGTTATTTACATGTGTCAAAAGTTTCCATGGTGGTTTGGCAACTTGGCTAGGGTCCTACAACTTTGTTTTACATTTTCCCTTCTAGTTACAAAAACGTTACCCAACTAGAAGGAAACCACATACTCCAGATAAATTTGGACTATGTCATTCCTAAAAGATGGGTTCACGACAATGTCACTAAACATAATGACTATGATGGTAAACTCCAATTAGGGGTTTTATTTACATAACCTAGGAGGTGCCATCGACTACAAGGTTTAAGTTTATTCTATGGTTTAAATTTTTTTACGCTACGAAGGATCACACACATTAAGAAAAGTTATGCACATATCTTATACTAGGGTTGAGTGTTTCGATTAAATCTCTTTATTACATTTACAAGGTAAGAATACAACATAATAAATAATTAATCATTTATTGAACATTGAAAAATTCCCCATAATGTATTAACTTCAAATTCATTTACTATATATATATATAACCCTTTTACCATATATAACTATGAATTAAGTTGAACTGTTATTAAATGCACATTTCCTAAGATATCCCTAAAACTAGCATCCCATACATATTAGAAAATTTCAAATATAACATTTATGTAGCATGAGACTACATTATACATATATTCATTTTACAATGGCCTATAAAAATTAAAATAATAAATAATGAATTACACATCACCTTTTCATCATCATTGTTGCATCCTATAAAACCATGTGAGCATGAAATCAGCGATAAATCGTTGGCATGGAATCCACCCTAATCTAACATAATTGAGGTCTTTATTTTCCCATTTATATATAAGAATTATTATAATTTACATTCGAAAGAAAATGTTTAGAAACATGTATTCATTTCACTTCATTTCGTAACCAAGGAGACAGAAAGAGAAAGGAAGAGAGAAAAACATGATTTTGTCAAAATTTCTATTTCAAACAAAAATTTACACTATGGAGTTTCAAACAATTGATTTACATGTGTCAAATGTTTCCACGTTGGTTTGGAAACTTGGTGGGTCTTACAACTTTGTTTTACATTTTCCCTTATAGCTGCAAAAATGTTCAATTTAGGCTCGGAGGCTAAGAAAGTGCGTTCAAAATATGTATTCCGATTAAAAACTCATGACGGGTGGATTCTCACAAGTCCACCTATATACTAAGAGTTCATAGGAACTCAAAAAAATTTGAACTAGTGAACCGTTTATGATTGGCGGCTAGTTTTCTAAGGCGATCGGTCATAATTGTGTCCCTAGTTATAAATGATCAAAAGTTTGTTGGAGGGCTCAGAAAACCACGTCCAAAACTAACATTCAATGGAAAAATGTGCAACGAGAATTTTGTACTATTTCCCCTATATATGGAGAATTCACTAGAGTCGATGGGACTTAGAAGCGGTAAACTAGTTTTAAATGGCAAAATGTTTTCCCTGACCACTAGTCGAAATCGATCTAGTTTGACCTAGTCAAACTGTGACCAAGGGCCTAAAAAATGTCTTTTCCAAACTATTAAGAAGAGTGGTTTTCCCCAAACTCATGGTTACAGGAAATTTTCCAGTAAAATTACTAGAGGTTTGTGAAGGTGGATGAGCGTTTCCTCACTTGGGGTCAAAATGGTGAGCTGAAACGAAACCCAACTTTTCCTTTTTAGACTTCCTATAATTGTAAAAACGGTGCAACAGGGCTCCTAGAAGAGGCGGCGAAGAGAATGTAACCAGTAAAAAAGTTTGAGCTAATGTTTAATGCGACTCTCTCTATAAAACAAGGAACACATACATATGATCTTGACATCTCTTTTATGGGGTTCACAGTGTTGTTTTGCAAGTCTCTTGAAATAGTGTTTTTCTAACTTTGCAATGAAGATAAAATGGTTGTTTTAGTTAACTCATCTAGCTCTTGCCAACACCAATATACATGAGTACCAAGTTTTGACACCCTGGGTCTAGCAATGCATGATGTTGTGGTCACAACATGGTTGAGGGTCAAATTGTAAGTTGGTAGAAAAAAAAAACGAGGCGTTGTTTTATTGATTACACTAGCTGTCTAGTTAAAATGTCTAATTTTTGAGTATCTAATAGTTTAATTATTTTACTTTATTGCAAATGAATAACTGAATTATATAAAAATTATGAGAGATAAAGGTAAGGAAACCATGCCTAGTACAAGGAAACTCCAATTACACGTGTGAGTGATCTGTGCAAAGATCTTCCATGCTCTAACCTTGTCTTTGAGGAAATGAAAGGATTTTGTGAAATAACATATCTCTGATAAATATTCTGATGTGGTTGAACACGATCCAAAATACTTGTTCCCATCTTCCTTGAACACAACACCATTTCTATGCCTTTTATTTTTCTTTCTTTTCTTATTCTCCACATTGTGAATTAAGTAAAAAAAAAATCCCACCATGCACAATGACCTCCACAGAAATAGAATTTGTTTTCATATAATCAACAAATCCAACTTGCATGCCAAAAGAGCCCACAAATCACTAAGAACTAAACATATGGTGAAAAGAAAACCATTTAGACAGTATTTCTGATCACTTTATAGACAAAATTTTCTGTCAGATTATTAATGGGAAAACAAAATACTTACCTAGTCAGGTATCATGAGAAATAATAATCAGATTCAGATCCTTGTTAAATTTCCCACTCAAACATAGCTTGCAATCATTTGTATTCCATGAAAGCACAATTCCCATCAAGCTAAAAATATGCATAGCATGTTCCAAAGATCCCATTTTGAAATAGGATGGGAGGATCTTTGGAAAGGTTGCGAAACTGGTTGTAAATATTCCAGTGACATTTGTTGAAGTGTTTAAATCCTTTTCAATAAACCCATTTGGCACTTAATCTACTATCATTGTAGTCCATGAGGCCACATTTTAGGTATTTAGTCGAACAGTTCACATGCCAAGCGCATGCTTCAAGATTTTGCATACATATCTCCCAGAGTACTTCCAACAACAACATTTGAAAAAATTCCTCTATCTTTATGCTTTGTTGGTCATCCATCCCTGTCCAAAGCACTCATACTTATGCACGCGATTGGAGAATTTGGGAAAAGGGGATACGCAAGGGAGAGTGAAAGAGACAAATCATGTGAGTTATACGTGGGATACAGTGAGGCAATTTCAATGCCTTAATCAATACAAAATATCTTTGAAATAAAATATAAAAGGAAACGGAAAACAAGAATAATGTTGCAATGGTTACCGAGCATGTAACACAACCTCTAAAAAAGAAAAGAAAGGTCAACAAAGCTGGACACCACACCTAGAAGAAGCACATCCTAACATTCAATATTTTTCTCCTCCTCTTGCATATAACAAAAAAAATAGAGGCATGTGATAGTTTCCTTTCCAAGACAGAGATAACTTAGGTGCAAGCGAGGTTCATATATAAAATTGAATTGATCACTCAAATTGTGCCTACCTTCAACCATGGCATTCGAGGAGACTATAGATCTTTGTTTGAGGCATTCTAAAACTATACATTTACCTTGCATAGGAGTTAAAATAGTAATAAAATCCAACATAAAAATAACAGTTTCTATTTCTCATGTCATGTCAAAAACAATCTTATTTCCTTCCATGCATGGGAGAGGGAAATGTTCGGAAAGGAAGGTGTTGGGTGGGTGGTTTGGTTGAATGTGTTCGGAGGTGTGAATTCCCATGAAGAAGGCATCCTATTACCTATACAAATGACATGGCTTGCTACACTCAAATTCCCTCCAACAATTCTCCTTTAAATTATTTCACTGCCATTTCAACTACTCCCAAATTAATTCCTCTCCAATGATTTCCCTTTTTTTATTTATTTAGTTTCATTTTATTATTATTAATGATGATAATACATCCCCCTTATAAGAGCATTTTTCTCGATGTGACATAATGTCAAGGTAGAAAAAGTAATAAGAAATGAAGGAAGGTAATGACGACAACTTACGTCTAGGGATAAGATCTTTGTCGTTATAACATGACCAGAATGAGGTCAATAAATTTTAACAAGTTCTTAAAATTTTAATATTTTGTGAAGATTGGTAGTTCTCTTTTACTCTATCAATTAGTTAGTCTTTTCCTTTACTTTATTCCTTATTCTCAAGCTCTTAATATTTCATTGTTTCAAGATTTCACTTTATTTATTTTCATGGGTGCCCAATAGTAATTGGCCTCAAGATGTCACACAAAACTTAACACAACACAAACAACCCATGATAAACCTTGCTACTTACTTTCACGATTGTATCACATCACAAGAACTCAACCAAACCATGGAAGGAACATACACAATCCACACAACATAGTACTTATTGCACATGCCCCGACACAATAGTACTTGTAACATAAGCAGACTACAACAACATGGAATTCCTAACACATACACATATGAAGGTTCCACAAAACTCCAGACCATTTTTATAGCTACAAAGTGTCAAGATGGAAGCAACATCACAAGACATAGCCCAGACTCACAAATGTACACATAAATCACTATACCAACTCCACACCTCACAAGACATCACAAAACAATCTCCATATATCTCCCAAAGCATCACTAAACAAATAGATATACCTCCCAAAGCATAATCACAGAATAACACCTTATACTTCATAAAGCATCAATCACACCCACACAAATCTCTTATGCCTCCCTCAAGTGTCTCTTATGCTTCCCTCAAGCAAATAAAATAAATATAAATTTTAATTTTTCTCTCGAAACGGAGGTCGTTCACCCTATGGCCCCGGGCACATAAGGTCCAAACACCTCTAACCTAAGTGACATAATAACTAGTGGTTCAAAACCCGGTAGTTATCTATAACTCCTTAGGCGTACCCCATACAACGAAGTGGGTCCATAGGGATTCTACAACACTCCATGGTGAATCCCATGACCCTATTCCAATACATTATGACATTAGAACCAGCATAACAATCTATTTCAAATGCCAAGTGGCAATAATCCAAAGCCTTGGGCTAGGCAATAAAAATTTTAAACTTAAAAAGGAAAATTTAAATCTAAGAAAAAAAAATGGCTAAATGGCCATAGTTATTGCAAAAATATGCATGTTAGTGCAACAACCAAATAAATTCCAAAATATAAGAACATGTCAATCAAGAAAATTATTGTTTCTAGAAAAAAAAAGGAAAGTGTTCAATTTATGAATAAAATATGTGTAGGGAATTAATACATCACAATAACTATGTGGTCTTTTATGGCCACCAAAGGGGTACTCAACGAGTTGCTGGCACTTAGACATTGAGCCTCAACTCATAAAATAACATATCAGATAATACAACTGTCATCATATATATCTCAATCATCCCGCCACCACATCGACAAGCTTCAATATAGTAAAAGTCACATAGGTTGAATCCATAAGACAACCATATCGAGAGAGAGAAAGTACAAGTGACCATCTACTGAGCCTAAGGTGTCCGTGAAACACAATATGCATGACACTCGTTGAGCAAGTGCCACACATACCAAATGAACAAAAGTGGGTTTTCAGCCTATGTAAGGCTCCACTTCCTATCTTGTACTTGGCTCGAGTGACTAGTCAACGATACATATTTACTCACTCCAAACATACACCTTTTACAGATTTCCCTTAAGGTCAGTTAGTGTAGGGTCTACAACATAACACATAACTATATCACTAACACAATGACAATTCACAAAAATTAACCATAGCGTCTTACGCATGGTATGTATACATGGTATAACACAATCATTACATTCATGGATTACAATACATCACATTACCACATTATGCACCCTAAGTGCAATCACTGTACATTAGGGATCATACACCCACCATATGCCCCTAAATCATGACATGAACCATCACATTTTTTTATGAATTATACGTATGAGGAACACAATGTATAACCTTACAACATATAGTCAATTCCAATTACAACATGGTGATACACATGATTTATCACAACATGGTGATGACATCACGATAAAATCCAATTCACTTTACAACAATTTTGTCATGCAATACCTCAATACACCTTCATATCACATAATGCCCAAAATGCTCCAATACTCCGCAATCCACAATAACATGCTTTTTCACACACAATAAGGTGGTACATCACACATGGACTCTTCATAGAAGCTATAAAAAGGAGAGAGAATCTCCAACACATCAACACAACAACAATTATGCACTAAGTGACATGCACAACATGTGCGTTCATAATATCACAATTACAACATCATTCACATCACACTTATATAACATTACTCTTCCAATATCCACCACCACCATACAACACCATCACAACTCCAATCTTCCCAGAGGTTCGAGAGCATGAACCTTCACTTTAATACCATGTGTAACACCCATATTTTACACACAAATACAACAGTAAAATACTTGGGATAATTTTTTTGACTTACATTGCTCACTACACAACGCCACAAAGGCTCCAAGTAAGGAAAACTCCATAACACATACGACACTTACATAAGCCATTAACCCACATAGACACATGAAAACACCATATACATGTCGATGCCACACCTTCCCCAATGAATGAATGCTAGCAATAACCCAACCACAAGAAAAGGGACTCAAGGATTGGAAATCCCACAACACATCATTTCCATGATTACATCTTAGTTATGATTAACATTCCAAGAACATTTTTATACAAGGATGATTTTATCCATTTTCCACATACAGATTCTATAATTCATTTCACATTCAACTTATTGTTTGACCATTTAAGTTTTATCTTTATCCCTTATGAAAATATCCATAACTTACATAATTAAATTCCATATTTCCAATTACCTACAAAGTTCCTAATTCTCTCGTTCTTATGCTAAAGGTTTGTTTTCTCAAAATATGTTTAGTTGACATTTAATTTTACCCTCATTATGCAAGGAGACAAACTGAAGTTGTTGAGGGAAAATAACACACATCAAAGGAGGTGAAGGTTCAAGTTCTTATTTCCTATAAACTTAATTCCATTGAAGCACATTTTTTTTTCGACAATGGTTGTTTTAGTATCAATTTTAGTTTGATTGATTAAGCATTTACAAGACATAATTTTATTTTATCTTATTTTTAGTGGACTCTAAACTCGGCTCAAAGGCCTAGTCCCACCAAGAATCAATGTGTATACATTATTATAAAAAAATTCAATGTCTAAATCATCCATAAGGACTTCAAGTGAAATTTAGTTCTAAAACATTATCACACATACTATTGTTTCTCATTTCATTTACAATGTTTTCTAGGTCTCTTTTTTGTGTCACTTTATAACATAAAGAGTTACAAAAGTACTTATTTACCATTTTGAATAAGTATATGATTGGAAGCATTATAACTACACACGAATCCCAAGTTAACCTCTTAATCAACTGAGGTTTGGTTTAATTCCAACTGCACCTAATGATCTATGCCTCAACTATATATGAGTTTAAGAAAAGAGGACATATTTATGCTAAACCACCTTAACAAAAAGACCAAGGTGATATATTGATAGAAACCAAGGTAACACATTTAAATGAGAGAAAATAAGGAGTTCATTAACAAGAGTTCAACACCTAGAACAAGAATTTCACAATCTCCATTGATGTCATCTGGATCCAACTAGGACTTCATTCATTGATGAAATTAATTTATAGATATAACCTCTAAGACTTGGCAATCCAAAAAGGATACTAAGGGAGTATTAGCTCTACTTACCCCACAAATGGTAAGGTTACACTGCATAGTTGTTACTTCGAACAAGGACTCATAAGGTGACTTCCAAGGTGGTCTTCACAACTCAACATAGTGTTCGGGCCTGAAGAGAGGAAATTATCCTCGTAGTTACCCAACTATAAGGAAACCACATACTCCGGATAAAGTTGGACCATGTCTTTCCTAAAATATGGTTTCACGACAATGTCGCTAAACATAATGACTATGATGGTAAACTCCAACTAGAGGTTATATTTACATAACCTAGGAGGTGCCATCAAGTACATGGTTTATGTTTATTCTATGGTTTAATTTTTTTCTACGCTATGAAGGATCACACACATTAAGACAAGTTATGCTTAGATCTTATACTAAGGTTAAGTGTTTCGATTAAATCTCTTTATTACATTTACAAGTTAAGAATACAACATAATAAATAATTAATCATTTATTGAACACCGAAAAATTCCCATAATGTATTAACTTCAAATTCATTTACTATATCTATATATATATATATATATATATATATATATATATAACAAACATTTTTTACACGTAACTATGAATCAAATTTAACATGTGATTAAATGCACATTTCCTAAGATATCCCTAATCCCATACATATTAGAAAATTTCAAATATAACATTTTTGTAGCATGAGACTACATTATACATACATTCATTTTACAATTTGGACTATAAAAATTATAATAATAAATAATAAATTACACATCACCTTTTCATCATCATTCTTGCATCCTGCAAAACCATGTGAGCATGAAATCAACGATAAATCGCGGCATGGAATCCACCCTAATATAACATAATTGATGTCTTTATTTTCCCATTTTATATATAATAATTATTATAATTTACATCTGAAAGAAATTTTTAGAAACATGTACTCATTTCATTTCATTTCACTTCATTTCATAAGCAAGGAGAGAGAAATAGAAAGGAAGAGAGAGAAACATGATTTTGTCAAAAGTTCTATTTCAAACAAAAAGTTATAGTATGGAGTTTTAAATAGTTATTTACATGTGTCAAATGTTTCCACAATGGTTTGGCAACTTGGCTGGGATCCTAAAAATTTGTTTTACATTTCCCTTATAGTTGCAAAAACATTCAATTTAGGCTCGGAGGCTAAGAAAGTGCATTCAAAATATGTCTTCCGATTAGAAAACTCACGACATGTGGATTCTCACGTGTCTACCTATATACTAAGAGTTCATAGGAACTCACATAATTCTTAACTAGTGAACGGTTTATGATTGGCAGCCAGTTTTCTGAGGCCATCATTCATAATTGGCCTAGTTATAAATGATCAAAATTTTGCTGAGGGTTCGAGAAAACAACATCCAAAACTAACATTCGATGGACAAAAACACAAGGAGAATTTTCCTACTATTTCCCCTATATATGGATAATTCACTAGATTCGTGGGAATGAGAACTAGAAAACTAGTTCCAAACGATGACATGATTTCGTGAGCCACTGGTCGAAATTGGTCCAATTTGACCTAGTCAAACTATGCAACCAGAGGCCTAAAAAATGCCTTTTCCAAACTATCAAGAAGAGTGTTTTCCCAAAGCTCATGGTTCCAAGAAATTTTCTAGTAAAATTACAAGATGTTTGTGAAGATGGATAAGCATTTCCTCACTCAGGGTCCAAACAAAGCGAGCGAAAACAAAACCTAACTTTTCACTTTGAGAAGCTTCCTATAATTGCAAAATGGTGTAATAGGGCTCCTAGAAGGGTGACAAAGAGAACCTAACCGATAAAACTAGGTTGAGCTAATGTTTAACTGGCTCTATACATAATTTGGAACACATATGATTCTTGACATCTCTTTTATGGGATTCACATTGTTGTTTTGCAAGTCTCTTGAAATAGCATTTTTCTAACTTTGCAATGAAGATAAAATGGTTATTTTAGTTAACTCATCTAGCTCTCGCCAACACCAATATACACGAGTACCAAGTTTTGACACCATGGGTCTAGCAAAGAATGATGTTTTGGTCACAACACAGTTAAGGGTCAAATTGTAATTCGGTAGAAAAAAACGAGGTGTTGTTTTATTGATTACACTAGTTTTTTGGTTAAAATATCAATTTTTTGAGTATCTAATAGTTTAATTAATTTAATTTATTGCAAATGAATAACTGAATTATACAAAAATTATGAGAGATAAAGGTAAGGAAACCATGCCTGGTATAAGGAAACTCCAATTGCATGCGGTGGTGTGCACAAGGATCTTCCATGCTCTAACCTTGTCTTTGAGGAAATGAAAGGATTTTGTGAGATAACATATCTCTGATAAATAATCCAATGTGGTTGAAACGATCCAAAAAAGACTTGTTCCCATATTCTTGAACGCAACACTATTTCTATGCCTTTTATTTTTCTTTCTTTTCGTATTCTCCACATTGTCGAATTAAGTAAAAAAATCCCACCATGCACAATGACCTCCACAAAAATAGATTTTTTTCATATAATCAACAACTCCAACTCGCATGCCAACAGAGCCCACAAATCACTAAGAACTAAATATATGGTAAGAAAACCATTTAGACAGTATTTCTGATCACTTTATAGACAAAGTTTTCTGTCGGATTATTAATGGGAAAACCAAAGACTTACTGTTTTTCAGGTATCATGTAAAATAATAATCAGATTCAGTTTTTTTGTTAAATGACTCACTTTGAACATAGTCTGTAATCATTTGTATTCCATGAAAGCACAATGCCCATCAAGCTAAAAATATGCATAGCATATTCCAAAGATCCCATTTGACAAAGGGGGAGGATGTTGGAAAGGTTGTAGAATCTGGCTGTAAATATGCTAGTGACATTTGTTTAGAAGATTCTAAAAGTAGTGTCAACAAACCCATTTTGCACATAACCTGCTATCATTGCATTCCATGAGGCCACATTTCAGGCATTTAGTCAAACAATTCACATACCAAGCGCATGCTTCCAAATTTTGCATATATATCTCCTAGAGTACTTCCAACAACAACATTTGACAAAATTCCTCTATCTTTATGTATTTTTGGCCGTCCATCCCCTGTTACAACACTAATACTTATGCATAAGATGGGAGAATGTAGGGAAAAGGGGATACGCAGGGGAGAGTGAAAGAGACAAAATTGTTGAGTTATATGTGGATACCAGTGAGGAAATTTCAATGCCTTAATAAATACAAAATATCTTTGAAATAAAATATAAAAGGAAAGGGAAAACAAGAATAATGTTGCAATGGTTACCGAGCATGTAGCACAAGCTCTAAAGAAGAAAATAAGGGTCAACAAAGCTGGACACCACACCTAGAAGAAGCACATCCTAACATTTAATATTTTTCTCCTCCTCTTGCATATAACAAACAAAATAGAGGCATGCGGTAGTTTCCTTTCCAAGATAGATAACATTGGTGCAGATGCATATATAAAATCAGATCGATCACTCAATTTGTGCCTACATCAAGTGTGGCATTCCAAGAGACTATAGATCTTTGTTTGGGGCATTCTAAAACTATACATTTACCTTGCATAGGAGTCAACATGGTGAATAAACTCCAACATAAAAATAATAGTTTCTATTGCTCATGTCATGTCAAAAAGAAATCTTATTTCCTTCCACGCCTAGGAGAGGGAAATGTTCGCAAAGGAAGGTGCTGGGTGGGTGGTTTGGTTGAATGTGTTTCTAGGTGTGAAGTCCCATGAAGAAGGCAACCCATGACCTGCACAACTGACAAGGCCCGCTACACTCAACTTCCCTCCAACAATTCTCCTTTAAATTCTTTCACTACCATTTTAACTACTCCCAAATTAATTCCTCTCCAACGCTTTCCATTTTTTTAATTTAGTTTCAATATATCATTATTAATGATGGCACTACAAATCTTCTTCAATACCCAACACAACAACAAAATAGATGAGTAGGGAACAATCTCCACCCAACCAATAATCCAATGAGGAAGAGAAGCCTTCTTCCTCATTGGCCCTCGAGCCCCAACAATGAAGAAATGGGGAGTATAAGGAAACCATTGGCAACTTAATAAGGCTTCCAAAATCACATTCAAACACACATTCAACACAATAAGAAACAATAGAAAAAATCTGTTCCACACACACAAGTTTCCCAACAAAATGGCTCTAAACTCAAGCGATGAGAGAAAGCAACATTGGGGAATCTACTTATACCTCTCAAGGGTTTGGGTGGCCACCTTAAAAACTTAAAGAACTCAATCACAACCCATAAAACATTTATGCCTCCCTCTAAGAAAAAAAAATTTTATGTCTCCCATGATAAAAAAATGAGATAAGAACATTTTACTTATCATAAGGTGGGACACATGAACCAAACTCCCTCCTAAAATGCCTAGTAAAAATCTTATGGCTCCCTCAAAAATATCCCCATTTCCATATTCTCCTACACATCCTTAGGGCCATTTTACTTCCCAAAAACACACATGCAACAACATTTCATTCACAAACATATGCACAACAAATTAGCAAAAGAAAACATGGGTGAAGACCCTACCTTTCCATTTGAAGAATTTCAAATCCACAAGAAATTTCTAAGCCTTTTTTCAAGTCCAAGAAAGCACAATCCAACTCCAAGCTCCCAACAACACTCTCAAAGTAAGCTCCTCTAAAAGAAAAAGTCTCAAAATAAAACAAGTAACCCTCAAATCTTCAAACAAATTAGAATAAATAGAAAAGAGAGGAGAGAGAGGTGATGTGGCTCCATGTAGGATGCCACATAATTTCTCCTCCATTCCACATCAAAAGGTCAAACCCAATCTCCAGAGCACAATAAATCGGTCATGAGGGAATGGCAACCATCTTAGACACTTAAGCTCAAACCCACACCCCTAGAGGACAAAATAAAAACATATGTAAGAAAGTGCAATAAATAGCACCTTTTTATCTTTACAATCAAATATTGGGGTTTATTTTTACCCCTTAACCCATAGGGGTAGTTTGTAGGTGAAATTAACAGGCATGGGACAAGCTTAACTTGTCCCACAAGCCTCAAAAATGGCCATTAAGCCCAAATCATAACTTGACATGCAATTTTTAGTAAATACCACTCAAAATAAAAAAATCATTTCAAATCCAACACAAACCAAGGATCATTTACTCATATTAGTTGTCCTCTTTGGTAACATCCTAAACTACACCAATTAATTAATTTTAATTAACTTAAATGGAGTACTTAATAAACAAAATAAAGGTGACTCAAACTACTAAAATGATACAAATACCCACAAATAAATAAAACCAAAAAGGGAAAACCAAAAATCTACCCAAGGTGACATTTATGGCCACCCCAAATGAGGACCTCTAATAATATGACAAAATAAACAACATACATTTACACAACTTGCCAATGTGACCAATTGCCAATACCCCAAATTACTTAACTATTGGTCTCTTATCCCCGTTTGTTTTTTTGTATTATGAATTCCTACAAAAATTAAAACAATACCTTTCTCTACTCATGTAGCCATATTAATGAAATTGAGTCAATAAAACACACATATACATATAAATTCATATCATTAATTAAACAACTAAATGATCACTAAAATCAAGTAATTTCATCGATTGTTTCTAATTTCAAGATATCTCAATTCTTCAATATCATCTACAATAATAAGATCACAAGCTTATCTAGGTTGTCTATAATTTCTATGTATCAAAATAGAATGTGTTAGAACCAATCTTACAAAGTGGTACTCTAGATTATCAATATTGAAAGGTAAATCCATGTAGGTAATCCATCATATAAGTCACATCATGTCAAAATTCAAAAACATCCATGTAGTTTAACAAAATACTAAGTGACTAAAATAATGTCCATCTATCAATGTCTAATGATCAAATATGATAATAAAGTCCATGTCTCCAATCATGGAAAGAAAATTCTGGTAAGATCAATGTCGAGAGAGGAGTGGGCACTACACTCCTCTACTTCTCCGTAGGCTCCTCAAAGTCTTCCTTTGCATACTCCTCCTACTCTACCTCATCCTCTCTGCTGGATACCTCCTCCTCCTATCCACTACCCTTTCATTAATGGTTTAATCTATGTTATAATCTAGATCCTTTCTTCACCTCTTCCTCATTAGTCCATATTGGTTCCTTTCCAATCTATAAATGTACAAATGTCCTAGAATATCATCTATCTTCTAGTATAGTTTCATCTTTGGGAGTCCTAATCGGTAGTTTGGGGACTACATCTTTCCATTCAATCTTCACATTCGGATAGATCTTGTCTCCCTAGTGTGTCTTAAAATAGTTTTTACCATGAGAAGTGAATTAGTATATGACATTCTAAATAGTTGAGGCACTCCGTGTAACTTGGTGAATATCTATGTGCCCACCTTCATCAATCATCCGTGTGTGGTGGCTAGGCACACAAAAATATAATCATCTGCTCTCCCCACAATCCTAACGTAATCTAAGTATGGATCTGTAACCATTTTTGTTATGTTCAAGGATCCTTCTACCCATGAAGTATATATCATTGACACCATATCAACACTCCTAACTTCCTTTATACTCTTAAAATATCCAATCCCCACTCCTCCTTGATAATAAATCATCTTCTCCATTTCCCATGTAATCATGAGTGTATGATGATTAAGTAATTTGGATGAGAAACCAACTACCCGATATAGATTGTGATAAGTAGTATCTAGTATCTCATGGCCTTATGCAAACACTCGGCCAAGTTGATGTATACTATGAATAATAGATGCTGAGATAATATAAATGTGTCTCTCCTTTGTCCATAATAAGAAGTGAGGCTAATATATGCATAATGTCTTTGGGTATAGTAGTGATAGGGAATTCTCTCTCTGAAGTTAGTCTCATGCCCTATTGGACACCAATATTAATTACCCCGTGACTCCCTAAAAATGCTAAAAAGTACAAGCCTCATATGATGAAATACAATTTTTCAGCGCTAGCTTCCTCCTTATGACTAGAATTTCCAATATTCGGTAAACATCCTCAAAATTTATTATCCACTCTCCACAGACACCAAGTAATTTTAATATGTTTAGATCCACATCCCAATAGGTAAATAACTCACACAAATTTTTTCTAGTTATAGAAAAAAGCTCTATATATGTAATCTAGCATATCTCGACCATCTCAAGAAGACCTATCTCAACATGAGTTAATAAGGTAACACTCATGAGATATAATCCTTCCCTTGATCCCTTATCCAACATAAATCCCTAATGAAAACAATGATACAATACATAAACATTAGGATATTTCAAAAAAAAGAACCTCAAAGGTATGAAGAATTTAAAATGATAAGGGAAAATGAGAAAAAATCCATATTTCACCAAAGAATCCTTGTAAGCAGGATGATGGTTGTACAACCACACCTCTTGATAGACTGAAAGTTATGCAACCATAATGATGGATGTGTAACCACACCTTAATATAGAGAGGTGGTTTCTCAATCATCATGGTGGTTGTGTTATCTTTGTGATGTTTGTCACAATCATCACGGTGGTTGTGTTAGTGAATTAACCCATGCCCTTTCCCCAAAAATGCATAGAAACATTAAACAAATTAAATTAATAAAAATAGTAATGTACATTATGAAATTCTCTCCAAATGGTTGTTTTTCATATAAAATTCCTTAAAATATCTCCCTAGAGCCAGTTCAGAGGAAAACTAAATCTAAGGAAAATAAATTTATTGTAACTTACTAGTTCTTGAGCTTTAGTTGTTAATGCTAAATATTTTTTTATATCAAAATTCCCATCTTTGTTACAATAATCATCTCTAAAATGGTTACTAGAAATCAAGAGTTCTAAAAATAAAAATATGTGACCCGTTAAAAACAACCCACAACAAAGTAAAGAGTTCTAATTTTATAGAAGAGGGAAGAGAAGAGGATGAAGTGGATTCATGTAGGATGCCACATCACACATCCTCAAATACAACACAAAAGTCAAATTCATTCCCCCAAGAATAATAAATAGGTGGGTGAAAATATGACAAATTACTAACACACTCCAACCAAGCCCAAAACCCATAAGGGCTGCAAATTTAAAACATGAAGAAAGTGCAATTAAAACATGACACTTGACATATAAAAATGCATTGAAAAGGTCTAAAATCAACCATCCAACCATATGTATGGTTGGTAAATAAAATTAAGAGGTATTAGACAAGTTTTACTTGTCCCAAAAAGCCTCCAAAAACAACCTCCAAGGAAAAATTCGAATTTCCAAGGAGGTGGAGTGTTTCATACTCCAAAAAATCTGACTCTTACACATACTTACACATCACTTACCACATTTAATACAAGAGCCAACAACTTCTATAAGTACTTTCTTATATCCCAAATTGGATTTATTTATTTATTTTAACAATATGACAACTCACATTAATACTCCACAATTAAAAGAATAAGAAAGGGGTAAATACATCACAAAATAAACACATTCAACAATAATAAAAAGAAACCACATTAATAAAATACACAAAACCAAAGGGGTAAATACATCACAAAATAAACACATGCAACAATAATAAAAAGAAACCACATTAATAAAATACACCCCCTTGGTCACATTAATGGGAATTCCTAACAAAAACAACACACACACATAAAACATGTTGCCATTGGTGACCTTGTTGAATTCATCTAGAATTCCAATGTGGTTGGTCTCAATTCCCTGATGTTTTTGTGATATTTTAACTTGCAAAACACAAATACCTCCTTCGGCCTCGTGGCCATATCAGAACATCCAACATGATATAATTATAATCACAAAATCATCTATACATATGAATCACAACAACATCAAGGAAATCAACAATATCACTTACAATTTATATCAATAACTATATCATCATCATATAATGTCCATTTTCTAGGTCTACTCATAATATCCAAAATCATATGTCCGAACAACATTCATAATATATCCATGTCAAATAGTATATCACCATCCACATATGAAGTGTCTCTAATAATCATCATGCATCATAAATAAATCAAGATCAACAATAATCCATGGTCCAACATCCAACATCATACTAAATCAAAACTATAATAATGTCTATAATATAGTCAACAATATCAAGATCGTATCAAAGGTGTGAAAGGGAAGTGGGCACTACATCTCCCTCCCCTTAGACTCAACTTCCTCTTGGAATTCACTTTGGAAGAAATGTGGAAATTGAACTCGTAATAAAGTAGCATCCTCCTATGTAGCTACGGTCTCATCATATTGTCCCATCGCACCCGAACCTCATCAACCTCTCTACCTCGAAGGCTCGGGGTCCTACGATCTAGGATGTGAATGGGCTCCACCATCACCTGCCCCTGATCCTACACCTACAATGATTTCCAATCTAACACATGAGAAAGATCTACAACATATCTCCTGAGAACTGAAACATGAAAAACATCATGTACGTGAGACGAGATGGGTGGCAATGTTAGACGGTAGGCCAAAGGGCTAATACACTCCAAGATCTCAAAAGGACCCAAAATCTAGGAGCTAACTTAGAACCTTTTCCATAATGGATAGGGATCTTGTGTGGCCTAACATGAAGGAACACCTTCATGCCCACATCAAAACTATGGTAGGTCCTATGTTGATATGCATACTTCTTCTACATGCCCTGTGCCTCCTGCAGTCTCTGTTTGATCAATACCACCTATTGCTCCATGTCCTGCAATAAAGCTGGTTTAAGAGAAACATTGTCCTCTAGCATGTCCCAGTTAAGAGGTGTCCTGCACTCTCTACCATACAAATCATGAAAAGGAGCCATGCCTATAGAACTTGAAAACTATTATTGTAGGAAAATTCCACCAAGTATAGGTACTCCTCCCATTTAGACTATTGATCCATCACATACATCCTAAGCATGTCCTCTAAAATCTGATTCACTTGCTCAATCTATTGATCCATTTGTCTCGGAGTGATATGTTGTGTGAAGTTAATTCTGTCTCGAGGTCATACTTCATGGTAGTCAAAAATGAGAAGTGTACAAAGGATCGCGGTCACTAATGATCTTCTTCGGAATCCTATGCAACTTGAAAATCTCATCTAAATATACCTATGCCACTTCTCTAGCTATGAACAAGTGCTATTAACTCAAGAAAAGTGAGCCACTTTTTTCAATTTATTAACCATTACCATGATGGCATCATGGTGATATTTCGACATTGGTAGCCCAACAATGAAATCCATGGAAGTGGTGTCCCAATTCCATTACGGTATAGTATGAGGAAAGAGAAGACTAGTTGGATGCGATGCTCGACCTTAACTCTCTAGAACTCTAAACAATGTGAAACAAAACGAGCCACATCTTGATGAAGTCCTCTCCAATTATATAACTATCTCAAGGTGGCTTGCATCTTCTTCACCCATGATGGCATGGATAGGGTGCATGATGTGCCTCTGCCAAGATGTCCTCCCTCAAGCCTCCATCTCGGGAACATAAATATGGCCTCTATGCTTGAGAAGACCATCGCCTCTAAATGAAAAAAACCAACAAACTTCCCCTTGAGGGGTCTCTGAGACTCGATCTCTGCTTGAACTGCAATGTAGAAGTTGTCAAGAGGAAGTTGCTGAAGAATCCTACTCCGCAAATTTGTGCTCACTGAGGTGGACATTGCCACATGTCTCCATCTACTGAGAGTGTCTGCAACCACATTCTCCTTCCCCTTCACATGCTCTATCTCCATATAATACTCACAAAGAAACTTCATCCAAAGCCATTGACGAGCGTTGAGATTGGGTTACGTGAAGAGGTGGCAAAGACTCAAGTGATTTGTCTGAGTGTGAATCTTTGACCAAGAAGAAAGTGCCTCCATCAAACCAAAATGTGCACAACTACCACAAGCTCAAGATCATGATTCTGATAATTAATCTTGTAATCTTTGAGTTTTGAGACACTCAAAAGCCACTACTCGCCTCTCCCGCATCAACACACCTCAAGCCCCGCTAAAGAAGCATCCATGCAAATGAAAAACTCACCTGTGGATCTAGAACTACAAGAATAGGTGTTGTAGTGAGACACTCCTTTAGTGTCTTGAAGGCTTCCTAACATCTGTTTGACCAAACAAACTTCTTCCCTTTCCTTTGAAGGGAAGTGATATGGTGTGCAATCCGAGAGAAGTCCTAAACAAATCTCCTATAGTAACCTGCTAATCCCATGAAACTACGCACCTCATTCACCATAGTGGGTGTTGGCAAATCCATAATGGATCTAATCTTGGAAGGATCGATGGTGATACCTTCCCGAAATGACATGACACAAATATTGCACCTCCGTATGAAAGAATGCACACTTCTTCAAGTTCCCGTAAAGTTGATGCTCCCGAAGACACTGAAGAACCTAGTAAAGGTGTCCATCGTCCTCCTCACATGTACGTGAGTAAATAAAAATGTCATCAAGGAAGATGAGCATGAAGTGATCTAAGAAGGTCCTAAATACCCCATTCATCAAACTCATAAATATTGTGGGGGCATTAGTCAAACCAAAAGGCACCACAGTGAACTCATAGTGCCCATATCTTGTACGAAAAGTGGTCTTATGAATATCCACCTTTGTAATCCTCAACTGATGATAGCCTGACTTAAGATCAATCTTAGAGAAAACTATGGCTCCCTTCATTTGATCAAACAAGTCATTAATGCATGGAAGGGGATAATGATTCTTGATCATTACCTTATTTAGCTAGCGGTAATCAATACACAACCGTAAGGATCCATCCTTTTTCTTCACAAAGATCACTAGTGCACCCCAAGGGGATACACTAGGATGGATAAGGCCTTTCTCCAAAATGCCCTCAAGCTACAACTTGAGCTCATAGAGCTCTGGGGTGGTCATTCGATAAGGTTCTCGTGAGATAGGCTCTGCTCCAAGAACTAGATCTATATGAAAATCAATCTCACATGGGGGTGGTAACCCTAGTAGCTCCCCAGAAAGACATATGCAAACTCTCTCAAAATGGGATGATCATCTAGCGATGGTCCACTAGACTCATCCTACGTTTGTCATTGACTATAATAGTATACATCTTGCATTCCCGTCCTACACATCGCTTAAGCTACATAGCAGAGATGGTGCAACTAGAAATGGGTCTCCTAACCCCTAAAATCATTGACTCAACTCCCAAATCATCCGCACAAGATATAATCTTGTGGTAATAATCCACTCTAGCCTTGTGTGCAAACAACCAATCCATACCCAAAATGACTCCATATGAGCCCAAAGGAAGGATATGAAGATTTGAGGTAGTGATGAAAGGTCCCAAATCCACCACACACTCCTTAACTAAGGAATCAAGAAATATCTTGACTCCAAAGCCATATCAACATCCCAACTATGACCCTTCCTAACTACCACCAGCTTGCATCACTCTACTAAAGATGTTGTAATGAAAGAATAGAAGATTAGAATCAAATAATATAGAGATAAGAATACCCCCAATGCTACCTGCGGCTCAATGACTATACTTTGATGCTTAGCCTAGCGGTTCTCAACTGCGCATAAATCTTGTGGTTGTGTCCCATGTCACAAACAATCAGCTCTCGAGATTTGTGTCTTACCATTTTTATTAGGTTTTGTGAGGGTAGTCTCTCCTAAAATGTCCCATAACTCCACAACCAAAACAAATGCATGATCCTCCTTAATGAGTAAGCACCTCTAGTAGGTGCTTTGGAAGTCTGTGTTATGGATCCTAATGATCCAATGGGTATGTTGTGGTTTCTACTAGCTGGCAAGCTCCCACCGATTGAGCTCTAGGTCCACCCTATTTCCTGATGGGATCCTTAGGAGGAGGCCCCATACTCCGACCTCTTTATGCATCAACTCTCTGTGGAGGTCTATAAGGTGGGCGTGACTACTATTATGGTCTAAATGGTGGCTATGATGAACTCTAGCCACCACAAGGAGGAGGTACTAACCCCCTCGATCTGTTGTCCTACATCATTGTATGTAGCTCTGGACTCCATCTCTAGCCTACTACGTCTTCTCCCTAAGTCTCCTATGCTATGTAGGCCTTCTCGATGGCCTCAGCTAATGTCTATGGACAATGGATCTACACTACACCTCTAATGTCTAGATTTAGGCCCCGGATGAACCTATGGATCTACACTTGCTCATCCTTCATGTACTCAACATACTGGAGTAGATCCAAAATCTACTTTCATACTTTGCTCTTGAAAGAGATGCTGAGGAGGTCATGAAACTCATCTATCCGCTTCTTTGTAAGAACCTTCATGACAAATATCTGCTCTGGAAACACTCCTCAAAGATCTCCTAGAGTAACTATATCGGAATCAACATAGGGCTTCTTCTCCTTTGTCCTCCACCATACTCTACTCCATCCTTCGGTAGATGGATCGCCACATGAGATTTTGTGTTACTAGAACAAAGAAAATCTTGAAGCAACCACTCAAGCTCACTAGCCTGAGCCTTTTCCTAAAATCCACCTGTGTCACAAGAATAATATGATGGCGAAAGCTTCAGGATCTCCCGATGTGATCTGCTTGCTATGGTCCGACGGCCTCTAGGCCTCTCTGAATGCTCATCCCTAAGCCTAGGGCTCGAGACCTCTCTCTATGCTCTAAAACATAGTCACCCTATCCCTTTATGGTGACTCTCCCTAGTTAAATCTTTATGGGAGTTCTATGCTCCTTCTGGGTTGAGGAGATACTTACCCTATGGAAATGTCTATCATGTCCAGTTGCATGTCCTCCATGTAGAGTGGCATTAACATCCGAAGAGTCTGTAAAATATGGGGTAGGATGGCTGCTACAACATGATCTAGTGGTGGTAAGCCTAAGTTTATGTGAAAAATATCATCATCTTGTTTGTGCCTCTCGCACAAAACAAATGAGAGTTAACTCCTTATTCTAGGTCTTACTCGGTTTCCATGTTTACTCAAATGTGAAAATTCCAAACTAAACTGATTTCTATATTTAAAAGTGTGCTAGGTTTAAGTTTCATGTCTCTAGTTTTCTATTGTGCCCAATGGTCCAAGAGCTTTTGAACCATTTCTACGATACCAAGTGTGACACCTGTTAAAAACAACCCACAACAAAGAAAGGAGTTCCAATTTTATAGAAGAGCGAAGAGAAAAGGATGAGGTGGATCCATGTAGGATGCCACATCACACATCCTCAACTCCAACACCAAAGTCAAATTCATTACCCCAAGCATAATAAATAGGTGGGTGAAAATATAAAAATTACTTACACACTCCAACCAAGCCCACACCCCATAAGGACTGAAATTTAAAACATGAAGAAAGTGCAATTAAAAATGCAACTTGACTTATAAAAATGCATTAAAAAGGTCTAAAACCAACCCTCCAACCATAGGTATGGTTGGTAAATAAAAATAAATAGGTATGGGACAATTTTTACTTGTCTCACAAGCCTCAAAAATAGCCTCCAAGGACAAATTCAAATTTCCAAGGAGGTGGAGTGTTTCATACTCAAAATCTGACTTACACAAATGTTACACATACTTACACATCACTTACCACATTTAATACAGAGACAACAACTTCTATAATTAATTTCTTAAATCCTAAATTTGATTGATTTATTTATTTTAACAATATGACCACTCACATTAATACTCCACAATTAAAAGAATAAGGAAAGGGGTAGATGCATCACAAAATAAACACATGCAACAATAATAAAAAGAAACCACATTAATAAAATAAACAAAACCCCTTGGTCACATTAATGGGAATTCCTAACAAAAACAACACACACACACACAAAACATGTTGCCATTGTCACCTTGTTGAATTCATATAGAATTCCAATGTGGTTGGTCTCCAATTCCTTGATGTTTTTGTGATATTTTAACCTGCAAAACAAAATACCTCCTTCGGCCTCATGGCCATATCGAACATCCAACATGATATAACTATAATCACAAAATCATCTATACATATGAATCACAACAACATTAAGGAAATCAACAATATCACTTACAATTTATATCAACAACTATATCATAATCATATAATGTCCATTTTATAGGTCTACTCACAATATCCAAAAACATATGTCGAACAACATTCATAATATATCCATGTCAAATAGTATATCACCATCCACATATGAAGTGTCTCTAATAACCATCATGCATCATAACTAAATCAAGATCAACAATAATCCATGGTCCAACATCCAACATCATACTAAATCAAAACTATAATAATGTCCATAATATAATCAACATTATCAAGATCATTATCAAAAGGTGTCAAAGGGAAGTGGGGACTACAAAATATGTATGCGACAAATGAATTTTAAAAATAGTGAAACGTGATATATTTAGATTATTTTATTTTTCTAGTGTCATTTTGGGAAAGATTGTGTCGAATTAGATATAGTGAAGTAGATAAGATTTTGACCCCTTAAAAATAATGAGAACATTTTTCCTTTCATTTCAAGTATTTTGGAAAATTTTATTTATTAATTGACTTGTTTACCATTTATTTTTATAGGTGTTGCATTTTCTCATATGGTTTTGTACTAAGAGAAAGTAATATAAGATAATCCTCTATTCCTCCAATTTTGGGAAGTACAATCATCAATGTTAGCTTAATAAATTTTGAATTGATTTGATCGGTTATGCCCTCGTGGTAGGTTAGTTATCTCCAACTATAAAAATTCTTCTTATATATAAACATTAGTTGTGTTGTGTTTTATTTTAATCAAGGCATTCAATCAATTTATGCTTCTATTTCAGCCTTAATTAGTATCGAGCATCCCCTTAACATGGTGTTTTCGAGCAGAAAAATATCTTGATACGTGTGGGAGAGTGTAAATCATTGTGTGGCAATCGAATGAGTGTAGATTATCCACTAAATAGTGAAGTGGAGTGACATATTTTTTTGGCAACTTGAAATAAGTGAAAAAAATACCTTGTTTGGTGTCCAGACATTCTTCAAATTAGTGCAACTTAAAGCAAAAGACTAGCAACCAATTTTGGAAATAGACCAGAGACCAGCGATAAGGAGACATGCGTGCCTTTTTTTTACTCTTTGTTATAACATAAAATACCAATGAATAGTTTTTGAAAAGGAGAACATTTATCCATTCATCTTATTCTTGTACAAACATTGGTAGTTTTTGAAGCCAAATTTGTTTAGGAAAAGAAAATTTACGAGAAGTCATTTTTACTCTTTGTTTCCTAAATCCACAAGAAAATTTAAAAATTCTGAAAATCATCCCTATCGAGTGGATCTCAAAACAATTTGGATTTTAGGAAAAGGATTTTTTTAATTAGTAGTAATCATCCATCTATTACACATCTTATTCGTGGTTGTGAAGTGATACACTTAGAGTTTTTAGAGGGGAGAGACATTGATATGCTTTTAGGTCTTGTTAAAGTGTTTGAAAGTTTGGGGTTCCACTACTCGAAGGAAACAAGGAAATATGATGTTTGTAAAAATAATGTATTAAGGAAGGGAATGCCACCTTAGGCATGGAATAAAAACTTGTTAAAGTGTTTGAAATAAGGAGGGTCCACTATGTCGGAAATATGATGTTTGTAAAAACAATGTATCAAGGAAGGGAATGTTAGCATAATACATTGTTGAACTAAACAAGTCGGTTATGCCCTTGTGGAAGGTTTGTTATCTAAACTTATAAATGATTCTCCATGTATATATTTCTTGGCTATATTTTCTTTTCTTTAATCAAGGTATTCAATAATTTCTTTTATATATTTTCCTTCAATCAAAAATCACATTTTATCCTATTCATGGCTAAAGCGGTATTGCGAGGAGGAAACATGTGTGTACCCAAAGATTACCCAGTGTAAAATTAAACTTTGACATATCTTTGATAATGAAAAAAACTCCTTAAAGATCAAAATGAGATCCAAATCCCTCCATCTCTCCTCTAGGTCCCCATTTTGTCTCAACTCATCCTTACACTCAAAGTTATAGACTTCATTTTTCTCACAAACTCATTTTTATCACCTTTTCGTTTTCTTTTGGCAACAATTGTGCAACCACCCTTATTTCCAAAATGGAAATTGTGTAACCACCCATTTTCCTATAAGGTTGGTTTTTTTCACCATCTAAATAAAAGTTAAATGTGTGTTTCGAACATGTATTTTGATTTCAATTTTATTATATCTTATATTTCTTGGTCAAAGTTGCCTAAAAATAGGCTTGTTGGACTAGTCTTGAATTCATCCTCCTTTCTTATTAAATATAGTATGTTAAATCTTCCTCTTTTGGCTTAGTTATTTTACTTGTTCGACATGCATTTTTACATCTTCTCCTCTAGCATCTTATAAAATGCATCTTTTATTTACATCATAAGTTGGGCATCTTGTATATTTTTTAAAGTGTAAGTCTAAAACATTTTGGATAGGGTCTCGAGAGAGATGCACAATTCTCTACTTTGTTTCCCTGTTGCTCACATTCTAGCTACCTTCCCTACACCGAACCTTCCAGCTTAATTCTTTATTTTATGTTGATATTATGTTCCTTACTTAGCTATATAAACCTGGTTCTCATAAATTAGAAGGAGCTTCAAGTTGAGGAAACAATGGATACATCATCAACATTATTGGGATAAGATATCAGATTACTACAATGACTATGTGGGAGGTGTATTTCCATTATTTGAAGCTTTAATAATATGCATTAATTATTAGAAATAAAATATGTTGTGTCTTGAATTATTAGAATTAGAAGATTCCATCATTTTTATGTATAAACCATCATTTTAGTATTACTTTCAAAATATTTCTTACATAAATCTTCTTCCCTTGATAAACTCTTCCTAGCTTATACCTATGGATCTTCTTAGGAAATTGGTTGGAGGAAGAAGTGAAGAAATTTTTCCATTTCATTTATTAATTATTTCTTTAGATTACTTTAGAGATAATTTTTGCTAGGAAAGGTTTATTCATAAATGAGAAAATTTCTTTTGATAATCTTTCCCCTTTAAAAAATACTTGAGGGATAGCATCTATCAAATAAAATTATATTTTATTTAATAACATTTTGAGTACTTCCTCTTTAGAGTAGTATTGTCAAACAACCCTGCAATAGAAGAATAACCACATCTGGTTATTATATGTTTTAGCTTCATTTTAATAGTCTTAATTTTATTTTAGTTTAAAGTAGTAGATTTAGTTTAAATTATTTCCCGTAATCTCGTAGAAGTAGAATTAATTTATTTTAAATATTCCATAAAACATCAAAACATTAGTTAATTAGTTTATTTTAATTCTTTTCCTTTCAAAATATTGGTGAAATACAAAAAAATATTAGAATTGATTAACTAAAATGGGGAATATGTGAAGTTAATATAATCTAATGACATTTAAATATAGTAAATGACTATGGAAAATGATGTAAGTAACTAATCTAAATAAAGTAGAAACCTAATATGGAAAAGAAGTATGGAAATGAAAAATCTGATTTGATGATCTCAGACGATTTGTGTCATAGAATATACATAAAAATTTGGAAACAGAAAATACTATGGAGATGTCCTGAAAGGATAGATAAACTTTCTACTGGACTAAAGTGCTTGGAGAGGGACTCAAGCTCCTTTGAGCACTTTGGTTTGTAAAATGGTCACCTTGTTCTATGCAAAAGGTTTGGAATTTAGTTTCACAAATTTGGTAGGTGGTCCGAAACCCTCGATGTCTATGATATCACGTTCACTACATCACATAGGTGTCATTGATAATCCAAGATGGAAGAAAGACTTGTAAGAGAGACCATAAGAAGTACTAAAAATACTAAAAAAAAGAATAATGAAAATGATTGTGTCATACTCACCTCATCCGCCACAAAAAAAGGTCTTACTAATTGCGCATTGCACTACATTTTGGACCCAAATGTAGTCTTGGTGTGTGTTTGCATCATGTGCCCTAGGTGTTCTTATATGATTCATACTTTGTAAAATAACGAGCAATAAGTACATGTAAAAAAGTAGTAAAATGGTAGATAGAATAGAATAAAATCCCTGATATGCTTGTGTGATGCAGATGGACCAGTTGCCTTGTCATTTTTGGTGGAGCTAAGTGAATGCAAATGATCTCCAAATACTTTAGATGAATGCAAACCTATGTGGATGATAATAGTGACTAGTTCTTGGTCCCACATTATGTTCTCATAAATTTTTATTTATAGGATTCTCTTGATCTAATTTCATAATTAACCTTGAAATAGATGACCACCAAAAGTAAAAGAAGTTAAAATGGCTATAAAGTGCCCAAAAAGTGGTTAGAAAGTTCAAAAGGATCAGGCGCCCTAGTGGTATCAAGGCGCCCCAGTCAAAGCTTAAATGATGCAAAATGATGAAAGATAATTGGGCTTCCGGGTAAAAAAGGTCATGAATGAAGAAAGAAAATAAAATAAGGTGGCCAAAAGATAGGGATTGATTAGTAATTTCTTCACTCAAAAACCTTCAAAATAGTTGTATGAAACCAGGACTAAATAATTCCTAAAGTGCAAGATTTTGTGTCTACATTTTCCCCACTTTATATTGGTGAGAGAATGCTTGGTAACATAAAGTAGATAGATTTACATACCTAATGTCATTAAAGATTGTAGTAGAAAATGCGTTGAAGGACTAGAAAATGTGTTGAGTAAAAAGATGATGAAGCATGAAAACTAAAGAAGAAAAAGTGGAAAAAAGTGATGAGAGTGAACCTAGGGTAGAAACATGTGTCTAGCATCGATGTGTGTAATGTACCTACATGGTTAGAATGGTGTGTGCTACTATGAAATGTTGTTATTGACAAATTGTTATTGCCCCCATTTGATTTGGTTATTTCTCATATGGATGGACCTATAAGGATGAAATGATCAAGTAGTCAAATATGTATGTATGTATGTGTAATAAAAAATGTAAAAATGCATGTATATGAATGTAAAAATTATGTGAATGAAAAATATGCAATGAAAAATGTAAATCAAACATGTGCACCTGATCCATGTCGAGAAAGAGAGTGTAGAAGGATACCTATCTTGTCGAGGTTTTTTGGACAATCGACGACATAGGTGAAGAAGTTCATAGGGATGAATTTTTTGTATCATCCAACCTTTAACTAATTCCATGAACATGTATGTAGATATATTTTTATGTCCTTTTTTTTGGGTGATTCGAGCACCACTAGTCAAAGAAGTTTAGGGAGGTATTCTATTTTATCCTCCAACCTATAACTACTTCCCAAAATTATAAGGAATATGATGTTCAGTAAAATCTACTGTGTACGAGGTTCATAGACTACTCTGAACCCACTCATTGTATGTAAAAACAATTCCAAGGGTGAAAAGTGCACCGAATCTGAATCGGTCTAAATACGATGTCTAGTATGTAAAACCTAAATGATTCCCACTCTATTTGGGGGCACATGTAAGGTCGCCGATAGGAGATTGTGGCTCCAAAAGATGACTAACCACATGAACTTTGAAACTCTTTCCTGTGTGAACGGAATGCATTTGGTAGTAACCAAGGAATGGAAAAATAGGATGGATAACTAGAGACAAGTGTTAGTATGAATAAGCATGCATGTATAAGAAAATGTGTAATCTACGCAAACACTATATAAACTAAGAAATATTGTATTTTAAACACGCGAAGAAGACAGTAATCACACAAAGTGCACTACAAACATGGGACATCACTCATGATGTTGCAAGGCCATCATGGCCGCATATAAAAAACAAGTGTGAAACCTGAAAAATAGGGAAATTCCTGCAAACAAGAGGAAACAATAGATAACCAAAATAAAAATTATGGAAGAAAATATACCTACATAAAAAAATGTTACACATGTAGAACCCGTTAGCATGTAAGAAAGATAACTAGAATGTCAAAATCATGTGTAACCAATTAATTAAAACTATTCAGTACAAAATGAAATAATAGCACTTGGAAGAGACGAATGTGGATGCCCCAATGATGAGTGTAGGAAGGGTAGAAGGAAAGAATCCTTTCTTGATGTAAGAGAACTATATCTATGATCATAACTAGAAAAATAAGTGAATGTGCATGTGTGGATGGTATAGATAAATTCCATACAAGTATTATAACTAGCATGTGTAATAAAGGGACCATGAAAAGCAAAAGTAAGAAAGATTAAAAGCAACCATAGTATGTAGTATGTTGTGGATGGATGGTAGGAGCTATGTGCCCCCAAGTGAATGTAAATGTATGTAGTGAGGTTCATTTGATTTTCCCCTTCAATATTCAAGAATGAATCATAAACAAGAGTGTGTCATTAAGAAATGGTTGAATAGTGTGTGTTGTGTCTAGTGCACTGTGATGAGTATGTATGTGTAGTGATGAGGATATGTGACATATAGAAGAGATGTCTATGAACCTTATAGCTTAAGTGTATATCATGAAAAACTGATTGTATGAGTGATGATCTAGCACTAAAGTGTGTATCACTACAAGATGAATAATGAGTTGTGATTTAGGCTAAAGCATATAATTCTATAAGATGATAGAGTAAATGATGATTTAGCTTATAAGCGTTTGTCATTATCCTAGAAATTTTGCATGATGAGATTTATAATGTTGAACGTGTGATGAATGTAAGGTCTATTTGATTTGTAGACCTTGGCGGTGAAGTATGGACCGAGGAACTAAAGTGTGTTATAGGGTAGTGAGTACAATGCGTAGAAGATGATGTATTATGTGTGATTATAATAGAGGACCATGTGATTATAATAGAGACCGTATGTAGTGTGGTGTATATACTCGAATGCAATATTATAATAGTGTATAATATTGCATTTAGTATTATCTGTGTGATGATTATATACTACACATCACACGGTATGTAGTGTATGTAGTATTATACATATGATACATGTGTTGTGTGATGTGTATGTAGTGTATAATACTAAATGTAATATGTGTAGTATTCAAAGAGCATATAGTATGATCTTACGATGTAATGCTAGATGAGTATGATGAAGACTAGTATGATGTATAGATATGAAAAGATTGAAATGGTATGGACTAAATGTAGCATGTATGATGCAAGATGTGAAACATGATGTGTGGTGTCTATAGTGCAATGTGTGGGGTTCATGTGTAGTATGCCCGGAGTTTTTCCGTGAGGCGAGTTGAGTTTGAACCAAATCACAAGAGTGTGTCATCAAGTAATGAAGACACTAAAGTGTGTGAGGATTATGCATATGCATTGAGGTTTATGCATGATGGTACGATGATAATAGATGCGCTAATATCAATATGATAAGGGGATGTGTTAGATGTTATTACTCACAAGTATGTAAATGATGGAAATCTAGTCAAAAGACACTAAGTGGATCAATCTAATGAGTAGTTTCCTTAACAAAAGTGATGAGAATTGGAGGTGATAGAGGAGTGTGACAATTAGATGGTTGTTCATTGTAGTAAGCTTCATTCGAGTCTAAATCATCAACATATGTAGGGTATATAGTGGACACTCTATTTTTTGATTTACAAGTTTAACTTTAGGCGGTGATTATTGCGTATGACTTGGTGATATGACATATACCTTTAAGGATAAACAATTAGTGAGATCATCCTTGAGAAGAGGTTGTTTATTTTGATTTATGGTAATACAAGAAAAAAACTTATTAAGAGGAAATGATTTAGAAAAGCGTGTGAAAAGTGTGGAATTTTTGTGATCCGTGATTGTGGCGCTAGTAATGCTTGCTTTGTTAAAATGAAGGAGTAAGAGGAGATGGTGAACTTATTTTGAGAGGTTGTCTTCTTATGCTAACTTGGTGATGTCATAGATGGTTTCTTACGTGACTCTTGACTATCAGAAGAAGGCACATGAGAATCAGTATGGTGATGCTCATTAGATGTAGACCGAGAAGACTTAGGATCCAATTGAGATGTAACATGATGTTGGGATATGAATGAGTTCTTTTTTGATAAATAATCACAACACCCTTGATTGTTTGTAACTTGATAGATTATAATTGTCAATGTGATTGCATAACATGGAGCTTTTCCTAAAATGTGAGACTTTGCAATCGGGAAAGATCTCTGGATGAAGTTCGGTTCCTATTCCTCTATTCGATACTAGCTAGATGATTAAACAAAAGTTGTAGGTGAACATGGAACTAAAATTGTGTTAGAGAGGATCTATCCTAAAATCTAATCTAACTTACCAATGAGATAGGGTTAAAAGGATTGAAAGAAATTGAACCTAAGCTAATGGATGTGATGTGCTTTTGAGAGGAATTTTGAATAAATTTCCTTTCATGGGAAAAGAATTGAATAATATTGAAGAGGATGATAATCAAAATAGATCAGCTTCTTGTAATAAATTTATCCAGGATAGGGTTTGTAAACACAAAACACATAAAATGTATAGTTAACCAAATTTTTAAAGAGAGATAAAAAAAATATACAATGAAAATCGAAAGAGAGGGTTGAAATTCATCCATAGACTTATATTATTTCTCCATAGATTTTATACAATGCATTACATGATGGCCAAGAGCAAAAATTTGCATTTACATTTTGAATGGGAGGTTTGAACTCCATAAGATCATTTCTGACAAGAGAAGAATTTAGGAGGGTGCAAAGTAATATTATCCTCCTTTCTAAAATGAGCCCTTGCATTGTGTAGCCTCGAACTGACTTACAATATGTAGGAAGAATAGAGAAGAGGAGAGAGAGGAATTTAAAATATTTCTTTAACCACCAAAAATGCATTAAACTCACCTACAACAATGATGGGTGCCATTACAAAACCCATGTCTCCATGTACTTTACCTTCTTGGAAAAAAAAGGAATCCCACACCTTCATCATTTTTGTAAGGTGAGAAACCTGATAACATTATTCTAAAATGGAGGACTATATATCTTCATTTTAAAATGCAACATTTATAGTAGTGTTGAGCACATTGAGAGCTTTCAAGAAAGTTTGATTATATGCAAATATAAGCTCCCAGTCAAAAGTTATGGCCATATGGAGATGAGGGTACCATTCGAAAACTTAAGTGATAAATTTGGATGGTTGGCTCTATCTTTTCCAACTCTAAAATTACATCACACCCTCTGAAGTCCAAAATTTTGGACTTTAACAAGGGATTAATAACTTTGGGCTTTTCCACTTTGTAGATCATTGTACTATTCATTTTCATATTGGCTTAAGAGTTCAAAAGAAAATGATCAATCGAACCTCCAAAGTCTGGAATTCAGACTTTGGAGTTCATAAGCTTCATTCGAGTCTGACCTCATATTGTATGGATTTTTGATTTACAAAAATTGTTCATCATCCCAAGTCCTAGAATGTTCTAAAATTATGAAACCCCAAAGTTTGAAATTTAGACTTTAGGTTTAAGACATTTTTGCTTTTTTGGGCTTGTGGCATTATTCATCCACCCAGACTCGTTTCAAACCTCTAAACCTCAAAATCCCGAGCTCCAAATTCATATTTCGAAGGTTAGGACTTTAACCTTTGCTATTTTTGGAATCCATTTTTCGAGTTCTTGAAATGTCCCTCTAAAGATTAGCCCCAAAATGGTGAGACTTTACTGAAAAGGTGTTGACACCCTAAAAACCCAAAAATTTCCGACTTCAAGGTTTTGGGATTTGAGCCTAATTTGAGTTTTCCGATTTTCATGGGGACTTCTCCAATGCCAAGGTCTAAATTTCCTACGCCATTGACCCCTAAAAAGGAGTTAACCCTGAAAAACCCCCTTAGCCCTTTCGAACTTTAACATTTTAGGGTTTTGGGATTTTGGTTCATTTTTTTGTGTTTTGTGGGGAGAAGTTTGAATCTTTCAATGAACCCATCCCAAAGTCTGAAAATTTTAGACTTCATTAAGCCTTTTTGTTTTCCAAATTTCTTTCTCACCTTGAGCATAAGCCTTTGTTCCTTTGTCGAAACTTGATAACATTCTTCTAAAAATGACCACCCAAGATAGTAGTGACTGAGCCTTTTCAAGCACTCCTCCATAGCTCAACATTTTTTTCAAATGTTATGCTCAATCCTCATGATTTTAGCTAAATGAGTCATCGCACCCTCTGAATTCCGAGCTTTTAGGATTAAGAACCCCTGTAATCATTTCATGTTGTTCTCATCTATTGATCCATGGCTCGACATGACCGATGTGAGCTCTAACCCATAGTGAAATCAATCATTTCATTTTCTGAAATTCAGACTTTAGGTTTAAGAAATTTTACTTTTTGGGGTCGGGCATTGTTTGTCCAATTTTACGAGGGGCAAAATTGGATAACATGGTTCCCGAAAAGGCGTTGAGACTCACTTGCCGAAAACACCGAAAATCGTTGATGCTTAAGATGTTTGACTTTATGTTGTGAAGAATAGCAATATTTTTCATTATGTCCATTTATTTAATGATAATTTTAATATGAAATACCATGATACTTTTTTTTAGCGATAGGAAGGATAGTAATGAGTAGGTGGTGAAGTGGTAATGGCTTCATTCCTTCCTTGCTTGACAAAATGACCACCTGATTCCTTGAGTCCCTTTCAAGCACTCCTCATAGCTTCTTTGTTAAGTTGTTGATTTTAGCTATTTTTGAAGCAAACCCCCGTAATCATTTGCTTTGTTCTCCTTTTGCTAGTTCTTGGCTATTTTCTTTTGTTGGGATTTCCAATTTTGGGGTTAAATTTTCTTTTGAGCAAATGTTTGACTTTATGTTGTATAAGGTATAGTCCCTTTCAAAAACTATTTACCAATAATTTAAAAAAAAAATGAGTAGGTGGTAAAGTGGTAAATTGAGAACCAAAGAGTATAGTAATATGTCATGGTGCTTAGTGTTACACTTAAACATGAGAGGCTTAGGTAATGGTATGATCGAGGTTCAACTATAGGACATTAGTGGATTTAGATTGAAGAGGAGATGTAGAGGATGAGTGTGAAAACATCCTAAGGTCTTGGATTTACAATTTGAGAGATGTGATTGTGGGTTCCATAGCCATAAATTTATCTTGGAATAAATATTGTAAAGCTTGAATTGAGTCAATAGGGTTTTCTTGTATGGATAATCACTAGGGTCATTAAATAGACAAACGCACATAGGACTTACTTCATGTGGTGGGGTATTATCATCATAATACTTGGTGTCTAGGGATTTATGCAAAACAACCTAACAATTGGGATATATCTTACGTAAATCAGATAAAGAGACTTGAGAAACCTTATGACCCATGATAAAAGAAACATGAGGATCCTAAGTCTAAATGTGACCAGGTCGGGATCACCAAAACCATTAACTAAAAATGGGGAATATGTGTAGAGATGTAAATATAGTAAATAAATGCAGTAAATGACTTTGGAAAATGACCCAAGCAACTAATTGAATGAAAGTAGAAACCCTAATATGTAAGGGAAGTATGGAATGACTTTTTGATTTGATGATCTCATTGAATTGTTTCATAGAATAAACAAAATAATCTTAAAACATGAATGACTATGCGAGAGGTCCTAAAAAGGATGGATCCGAGCTGTCTAGTTTGATGGAGTGCTTGGAGAGGGAGTGGGGCATATGTGGGCACATTGGGCTTCAAAATGGGTGCTTTGGTCTACACAAAAGGTCTAAAATTATGTTTCATAGGTTTGGAAAGTCATTTGAAACCATCGATGTGTGTCATATCAAATTTACTTCACTGCATTAGGTGTTCCTGATAATCTAAGATGAAAGATAAACCCGTAAGATAGACCACAAGAAGTATCACAACCCTAAAAAATAATGCAAATGAATGGGTCGAGGCCTTGACCTTAGCTACCAAATCGGTGGGCTTACTAATTGATTGTTGCACTAGATTTGATACCCAAATGTAGTTCTAGTGTGTGTGTGTGTGCATCATGTGCCCTAGGTGTTCTTTTTCTAGTCACACTTTGTGAAGTAGTGAGAAATAAATAGATGTAAAAATATAGTATAATGGTGGATAGAATAGAATAAAATCCCATCCTATACTTGTGTGATGCAGATGAACTAGCTTTTACTTTGTGATGGAGCTAAGTGAATGCAAAAGATATCCAAATTCCTTGGATGAATTTAACTCCAGGTAGATGATAGTAGTGACTAGTTCTTGGTCGCTACTTATGGTCTCATAACTTTATATTTATAGGGTTCTCTTGATATAATTTTTAATTAACCATGAAATGGCTAGAAAGTGAGAAAAAATCAGCGTGACAAAGTTGAAAAAGGATCGGGGCACTTCTGGTAGGAGTAGGGCACCCATGAGTGCCCATTTTCTAGCCTCTGGTTCCCGATCAAAGATAAAATGATGCAAAATGATGAAATCTAGCTGGGGATGCCAGTGTTAGGGGTTGGGAATGATGAAAGAAAATAAAATAAGATGATCAAAAGACAAGGGCTAATTAGTGCTTTCTTCACTCAAGAACCTTCTAAATAGTAGAATGTTAGTGGGAATAAAAATGTATAAAGTGTGTGATTTTATATTTATAAGAATATATAGATAAACTTATTTTCATTTAATTAATGGTAATATAATATGTTGGTGCTCAATTTGGTCTCGCCCCATTTTCCCTGAAATTCTTCAATTTGCGGGCTTTTTCATGTTTTCTATCTCCTTGTATTGATGCATGAAAACTTTGTCCTCCATTTGGTTTCCATGATCAGTCCCTTCCTTGGTCGAGGATCACTTAAAAGTCTAGAATTTGTTTTTCATTCCTCTATCCATAAAAAAGATCTGTAACTTGGGTGAAAAATTAGGTTTTTTCTCTTCCTTCTATTTTCCACAGTCACGTTTTGTTGTCCTTGTCATTTTTGTCCCAAATATTTGTGAAAACATGATTGGATGTGGCTCGGTGGATTGTATTTGGGCCTTATAACATTTCCAAATTCTCTATCCTTGAAGAAAGATTCATTTCTAGGCTCAAATGGTGATTTTCCTGCATTTACGGTTTGACGGGTGTGTTTTTCCCCATCAAATTTACATCTCAACATTAGTGGAAATGTGGCCCTTTTTGGTTGGATGTGGCTTGATGAGGCACTTTGAAAACTCTAAGGCTCGCTTCAACTCAAAACTTGTCCACGTGGAGGGTAACGTTCATCTAAAAAATTAGCTTTTAATTTTGGCCTTGAAGTTGTGCGAGGGAGACACATGGAGCTTTCCGTTGCCTTTTCCAAACTTAGAAAAAAATTTCATGCAGCCGGTATAGTTTTGGCAGACCATGGACACATGGAGGGATGACACTCATTTGATGATTTGCCTTAGTGTGCCACCTTAACAAGTGTGACAAAAAGACATGTGGAGGCTTTCACCGGATCCGCTCTATACTTAAACTTTTCAAGGTAATTTTGAAAGGCACGGGATACATGGAGGGATGCACCTATTTAGGGATGTACACCTAAGTTTTATTTTGAAGAATAAGTGCAAAGAGGACACTTGGAGGCTTTGCTCACTCGCCCTTTGCTTGGAATTTTTAATAGCCAAAATAAAATGTCTCGAGAACCTAGACACATGGAGCCTTCCGTTGCTTCAACTTTTAAAAAAAACTCTGTCGGAGGCGAGAAACGTGGTCAGAACCATGATAGTTTAGGGTCTATCCTTTTGGGGACTATCTCAAACTACTCATGAGACACGTGGAGGCTTCTATTGGCTCCTTTTTTTCTAAGACTTTTTCAAAGTCCAAAAGGTGTTTTTCTTGGGCCCAAGGCACATGGAAGCCCACGCTTATTTGGAAACTTACCCCTATACTTATCCTTTACGGTTGTGCAAGGAAACACGTGGACGGTTATAAAATCAAGCTGGAGTAGGGAAAAATCAACGGTTGGTGTGCATTGTATCTATTTTTCCACCATTTTTACTCGAAGACTCTTGGCGATACAAATACACACTATTTTTAATCATTATATAATGAAATTACTTTTCATATATGTATGTAAAGTTCCATTGAATAGATTCAGAACTAAATTTGTGAGTCCAAGGATTTTTATGGTCAATATTTTGAAAGCTGGAATTGCTCAGGCACTTGCAAAAATGGGAATTACTAGAGAAGCTAGATACAGAGACGAGTTGTAGAGGAAATAAAGGGAAAAGGATGAAATGATGAAATTTGCAGGCGTAAAAGATGAAAATGGTGTTACCTCAAGAGAAAAAAGGACTACCTATCGATCTAGCTGGCAGAACCTTTGAAAAATGATTAAAAGGGGATTTCTCAAATGACAAAATTAGAATGATTAGAAGGATTGCTAAAAAATTTGTGGCATGGAATCCTAGTCATTAGTCGAGGGCCCAAGAAGCGTGATGAGTTCAAAATTGTTCCACTGACAACTTTCGGATGTCAATTTGTTAAATGTCACTTTTGAGGAAAATTTTTAATGATCAAATGTCCTCGAATATTCTTCTCTTTTGGGGTAAAAATTGAGTGCATAAAATGTATAAATGCAATGAGAATACTCTGAAAAAGTTTAGAGGTTGAATTCTTACGAGAAAAATTTGAGAAAGTCATCTTCCTGAGAGACCAATCCAAGATAACCTATTAATTTCTTATGTGATATATTTTCTATCATGTCAAGTTGGTTACAGATGTATAGCCATTGACCAACACTAAGATTGCTCTAGAAGCTTTCCCTCGCTTTGATGAATCTAAGTAATTTTGAAATAAATTTTTGTCAATCTCTAGAAATTTGTATACGCTTTGTTTGAGAATGTCGTACAAGTAGTTTTTCTTGTTCCTATTAGAGTATTACATTGAAATCTTTGTGAAATCACACAAGATCTCATCCCTATGATAGTTTAGTGGTACTGCAACTTCATTTCAGGAAGAGCCTTCATCTTGTGATGAGATAAACAAATTTAAAATCAATTCAATGTCATTTGTTGATAAATATTGTTTGTAAGTCTTGAGTTGTACCTTAGGTGTGATTGATAAGAGATTTTGGTGTTTAATTGAGTCTTTTATATCGAGCCTTCATGTTAGAGTCTCAAATATTGGGAAAACGTGTTGATTTGGGCCTCCATTGAAACACACCTTACTGGTTGAAGGAACATCTTAACTATTACGAAGCTTTACATTTGTTGAGTTTTCCATTGTTGTGAAGTCCCTCAAAGATCTGGTATAATCAACTTTATCCTTCTTAATCTCCCACTAGAATTATTCAAAAACCATGAATCCATCATGAAGTATCCCATTTTGCCCTATATATCAACAAATAAACAAAATCTATTTACTAAAATATCTAGAACAATCGGGATTTCTTAATGTCTTTAGTAACCTTAGCCTTGTGTTGAAATTATCTCCATCTTTTAGAAGTGACAACTTTTAAGAGTTAAATTATGGAGTATTGAGTGTATTTTCCCAAGGCTTTCTTCATAAAATTTGTGCAAAAGAAGGATATCTCCATCTCCTTCATCAAACAAAGGTTACACTATGGGTCCTCTCACCCTAGTCGAAAAGGCACGACCTAAAGTAGTGAGGATAGGTCAAATCCTCTTGAAGGTGATATCCATCTCTCCACAAATCTGAGTGACAAAGGTATAGTTAGATCTCATTCCCACCTAAAAATGACATATACTATGATTTATCTATCTCTAAGCTTCATGTCCAATCTGTGTTGCTTCTCGGCTTGAAAAGGAGAAAAAATTGGATACCCACACTTGTGGCACCGTTGTTGGGGACTCTTTGAAGTATTTTACAAATGTAGTACATACAGACCCTAGTAATGTTTCTTACATGATCTAAGTGCAAATACTTTGTTGAAACATCATTATCTGGTCATATCTGTAAGAATTGTTCAAATTTATAGATTCCGAGTGAAATATTTCAGCTTATATAGTTATTACGCTAAAGGTTGTATCAACGTTGATAAATTTGGGTAGAAGAAGAGCAGATCTTGTAAGCTTTGCATGAATCTAGTATTAACAGACATTTGATAGGTCTTTCATAGTGCATTTGCACAAACTAAGGTGAAAATCCTTAGTGGTGACTCTGTGTTATTTAAATTCTTTATAAATACCAGTGTCTTAACATATATCAAGTAATATTTGTCATTAATATCTACAAAGATGGAAGGAAGAATATCTTTCTTCTTTCTAGGACCCAAGTAGAAGGTTGTTTCAAGCATTCGGAAACCCTAATTCAGAAGGAAGAAGAATTTGGAAGGTTGTTGGAGATCAAGCATCAAGAAAAGAGATATCCATTGGTGAAACTAATCATCTTGTGATTGAAGATTGCAATACTTCCTCAAGTGCATTGAATCGGGTAGTTTTTGTTGAATTGAATTCTCCATTTGGAGAGGGTCCTTCTTTTGTATTTGAAACATTTTCTTCTCAATCAGCCCCTATATTTTCCAAATCTGATAGAGTTTTCCAAGAAATAGAGCCTTTAGAGGGTATTCATTCTAAGAATTGCATCCTTGTACCACACATACCCCTCACTAGTCATCATTGTGTTTCTCTTGTAAGATCACCTCCTCAAAATAATATGGCTCATCCTCCACCTAGACCTCCATTTGTTGTTAATACTTTTGGTCCCATCAATTTTAGAGGTATGGATGGCTATCCAAATGTTATGCCACAAGATGTAAGAAATAGATTGCCTAAGTTTTAAGGAAATAATTCAATCACCGGTGATCAACACTTGAAGCTCTTTTTCAATATGATGGAGGACTTTGAAATAGAATTTGAGGATGTATACATTAAATTGTTTATCCACACTCTAGAAGAATATGCAAGGGACTGGTATACATCTTTGCTTGATAATTCCATTGACTCTTGGACAAAGATGAAGAATGATTTTAGAATGCAACCAAAGTATGGTGATAAAGCAGGACCCTAGGTTTCTTTTATCAAAATTTTAAAATATAAAAAAGAATCCTTATAAATCGGTGCATGATTTGAATACAAGATTTTTAAAAAAATTGAGAAGACTACTTGTTAATTTGAGGCCATGTGATGAATCATGTCTCGATAAAGTATTCAAATGCATTTGATAAGAAAGTTAATTACTATTTGAGGGATAAGAACCCTTGAACTTTGAGGAAAGGATTTTACCATGGCTCTTCAAATTGATAACAACATTAAAGCAATTGGAAAGCCTCCTAATAGGGGGTGTTAAACTAATCAACCTGAGAAGCCTCAATCAAGTAAGGTTGTGGATCATGAGGAAGTTGTGAAGACTTTGGCGGGGCTATTAAAGAATTCTCTTACAAAGTAGCTAGGGCGGAGAAAGGAATTGGACAAGGTTCTCAAGGCCAAAGATAGGAAATAAAGACAAGACAGATATGTAAATCAACCAAAAATGATCAGATATCTAATGACAAAGGTAAAGGACCCATGGGAGCTAGAAAACCCCAAGATAGGGAGAATAGAGTAGTGCTTGATCCTCTAAATGCCAAATTTGCTATTGATGAAGAGAAAAATCAAATTGATTGGTGTGAAAAATGTTTCTTACCCCACCCGCCATGTGAAGTAGATCAGCAAGTTGAATAAGCTGATGATGATGACAACACTGATGATGATGCATGCATGGTGGACTGCTCTACAAGCTCATAGCAAGGAGAAACTTCAATTGAACTAATAAGTACAAGAATGGCTGCAAGTTTTGGGACTACATTCATTGGGTACCTCTTCTTCCTCCCTCTCATGCTTTAGAAATAGATATGGTACAAGATTTTGAACTTCCTAATAATGATTTTGAGTACCTAAGAGCTCTAATGATTAAGAAGTATGATGGAGGAATCCCATCAGAAGAGGATAGAAAATTGTTAATGAATGTTTTTGTTACCCAAGAAAAAGAGTATAACACAAGAATTAAAGTTGTTAAAGGGGTAGGGCCTCAAGCCAAACCAAAAACCCCAGTCCTCACCAATGTCCCAAAATAAACTCTAAAGAAATATGCATCTAGCAAAGCGTGGACATCATATTGCAAAAAACAGCAAAATCTCAACTTGTAGGGATTATTAGCTATACACGCACTCTAAATTAGAAAAATTTATATAAATATGAATCGTAGCATTAGAATCTAGTTTCTAAAATACTAATTTTTTTAAAAATGGACAAGTTTAGCTATATTAAACACTTAAAATTATATGACTTAGTTTTTTTTTTTTTTTGAAAAAACTTATAAGATTATAGTCCGTTTGCCCGCATTTTGGATGACCAAATCTTGTTTTTTTTTTTCCTTTGGTGAAACGTTAGATGTAGTTGTCTATCTTGGGATGGATTTTATTTTGTATTTTTTTAGCAATTTTTTTTTTATGATTTTTTCCGTGAAAGTGGTCTGAAAATATTTAGAAAACGGAGCGCTTTCCGTTTGCCCGCCATAACTATATCAAAAAATATCGAAATCAATTTTTTATTTTTTTAACGTGTATAGAATTTGTCCACGCTTGGGATGGTATAAGTTTTATCATATTTTGATAAGCGAAACAAAAGTTACAGTCTTAAATGTAGACATGAACATTCACGGGAAAAAATGTCTTAAAGACCTATTGTTAGTAAAAAATTATAAAATGATATTTATCTTATTCTATTCACTTTAAAAACAATATTTCTACGAAGCTAAGAGTCTCCCCTACGCGATGGCACCATTTTTGTGAAATGTTTTCAGTTTTTTAGCACGGTTCAAGTCTTTGGAAGAGCAGATTTGAGGTTTTTTGACCTTTTACACTTCATAATGACCTTCCATAGCTTTGGTTGGTGAAAAACAAAGATTTTCCGAGCCTTAGGTTCGGCAGATAGATCCGCGATCGCGGTTTTTTAAACATAAAGCGCGATCGTGCTTTATAAACCGTGAGCGCGCTTTATAAACTTTATAAAGCGTGATCGCGGTTTATAAAGCGCGATCGCGGTTTATAAATCATATTTACACACATCCCAATGCTCGAATTACCATGTGATTTTTACTCTCTGACCTTACCGTATGAATTACTGTGAAATTTTGTCTTTTTCTGCACATTTTTCTTATCATCGGAAGCAAAACATCATGGGAGACAAAAAACGAAGTCAAAAAAGGAAGTCATTAAGTAAAAAAGCACCAAACGAATTAGAGGCCAACAAAATTCAAAATGCTGAGCGAATGCGGAAACTTCGTGAATCTAGAAGAGGTTCATCTTCAATCCCAACTATTGTAAGCAATGAAGAACTAGGTAATGTTTCTACTGTCAATGTTGAAGTTGAATTAAATACTCGTGATGAAGAAGTTTTTACTGTCAATGTTGAAGAAGAATTAAATACTCATGATGTAGCAAATGTTGAAATTGAAGGAGACGATGAAAATGTAAATAAGGAAATTCATGTTGAAACTGTAGACAAGCAAAATTTGACAAAAACACCTCCTAGGATTTTACGTAAGAAACCTAATTTTTTTATTGAAATTGATGAAAACATTTTGAAACCAATGTCTGACAAACTTTCTGAACGACAAATCAGAAGAAAAGCCACTGAAATTTGGGATAATCATTTTGAAATTTTAAATGATTCCCAAAGATGTCAGTTGTTGGTTAGTTTGATGAAATTGATTAAAATGAGACCTACATTAAACACCTTAGGATTGACAACATCTAATATACGTGGACAAACCTCTACAATTGTTGAAAACCTTCATGATGCATATCACACTATTGGTGTCAAGAGACGCACTAGGGATAGTAATATTGTGCGTCGTGTACTTGCTACTAGTGTTGTAAGTGAATCAATAAAAAACAACGTTTGATTACGCAAACAAGTCGAATGTTGCAAGTTAATCGAAAAACTCTAATGAAAGCAATTGAAAGACGTAATATCCTTCAATCACTCAATAATGCCGATTTTTGGGCATTTTCTGCTAGAGCACCGTGTAAGGACAAAAATAATTTGATGCTATAAGAGAAGTTGTTATTAAATTTTGGCATGATAACACTAGAGTTTCACCTAATACAAGAGATGTTATAAAACGGAGAGTTGGTTCTACTAATCGTGAACCACATCCAAAGCATTTCTTAGATATGACTCAAACTCAATTTTTTCGTAAGTTTGAACAAGAGAATCCAGAAATTAAAATTAGTCAACGTTTTTTGAAATGTTGAAACCATTCTATGTGAAAATCAACCATGCTCGCACCACTTGTTGTTGTAGGCAACATGTTGAATTTGCGATGCATTATGCTAAATTTTTACGTATTCATTCTAATTTTCATTCTGAAACTATGTTATCTGAATGTGGTGTTCAAGTTCCACCAATATCTTCCAGGATTTCATTCCTACTATATTTTGTGAAAAGAAGTTGGACAATTTTTTTATAGTCGGGATTGTTTAGATGGAAGTCAGTAATACATGCGGATTACCTAAATTGGAAAGTTACATCCATGAGAAAATCAAGGTACAATAGGACATAATTTAGTTGAATTTGATAAATATAAATCAGTTGCATACCAGTTGAAAGATGGAAAAGAGTCGAAACGGTGTGAGCTAGTTACAGAACAAATGCCCATTTTTCAATTTATGAGAAAATTTAAGGATGAAATTGTTTATGAGTATGCGAGGCATACACATAGAGCTCGATGGTTGGATGAACAATTCAAGCTATGCAAAGACACATTTCCTATTGGTACTATTGTTTCAGTGGTCGATTTTGTAGAGAATTACACATTGCAACCACAAATGGAGGTTCAATCGCAATATTACAACTCAGTACAAGTTGCCATTTTTGTGCATATAGCATTTCTACATTCTCCTGACAGTACAGAGAATGATCGAAAAATCTTAAGAGAGTACCACTTTTATATCAGTGATGATCGTACTCATTCTACTGAATTTGTGCAAGGGTGTTTCTAGTTATTTTATGGAAACTTGTCTGATAGGGACATCCACTTCAAACAACATTATATATGGTCAGATAATTACACGTCTCAGTTTAAGAATGCACGAATGTTTTATTGGATGAGCAGAATGCACGTCAAGATGGGTGTGCAACATATTTGGAGTTTCACTGAGGTTGGACATGGAAAAGGAGAGCATGACGGTGCAGGGGCATGTGTGAAAAGAGCTCTTGCAAGAGAAGAGTTGAAGTACAAAGATGGTGCTGAATTAAAAGATGCAAAGAGCATAGTGGAATGGTGTACTGACAACATGGCCCGAGGTTCTCAAGAAAATTCCACAGTTTGCAGATATTTTTGGTTGATAGAGGAAAAACATATTGCTAACTACGAGGATTGTATGACACTCACTGGGTCCAGTGATATGCACTCATTTTGTAGCTCAGACGCTACTTCATGGGCCGTATGGACAAGAAAGTTGACATGCTTTTGTGCATCTTGTATCGAATTTGTCACTGTTGAGTGTGATTCACAAGAATGGGTGGAAGGATGGATTTGTAGGCCTCTAACTCCGCTTCCTAGTTATCAACCTCCACAAGCATTACGACTTGTTTTTGCAGATGAAGTTACAACATCCAAGGACTTTGACGAAATTTCAATTTTGGTGCGACAAGGTATGAATATGGTTATATTTATTTAATTTTTGTAAATTGAGTTATATGTCCATTGAAATTTTAATATGTAATTTAAATTTGATTTGTTCAACTTTCCTTGGTTATTTTTTTCAGAGGACATGTGTTTCAGAAGAATCATGACATGTAAGACAATGAAGAAGGAACAAACTATTTCTTATGTCGTTGCATCGAGGAAAGAAAGAAGTTGACTTCTCCTATTATAGATGGCGAAGATATTGAGTATCCTACAGGGTCAGTGGTAGTTACTGGAACTTGGCTTCGACGGTATCCATTAAAAAACTCCTTTGTTTGGGTGTTTGAAGACTTTGAGACACACAGAAAATACTCTTATATTCACATCTAGTTCTAGTGACAAATATTCAGTTGTATAGATATCGAGGAAGGCCTAATAACAAGATTCTTTGGAAGGTTCGAGAGTCAGATCATGAAGCAATCTTGTCTGCTATTCAGAGTAGATCCGATCCTGATGGTTCATTGGAATGAATTTACAATGCGAGCATGTCTGGTATATATATAATTTCTTTTCAATTATATATATATATATATATAATTTTTTAGAAATTAAAGATCTAGATTTAAGTTTGAATATATATTTTATTTTAAATTTGTGTATTTTACACGTACATTATATCTATCTATAGTATATATGGTTTTGATTTGAAACTTAAATTTCTTTGACTAACACTTTTATTTAGGTTAGTGGTGCCATAAAAGCTTCCACCTTCACGTGGTTGGCACTGTTAGTAGAGAATTTTAAATTCTCGAAGCTAAGAGAAGCTTTCATTGTTTGAAAAAGTTGTAAATTTTGAAAAAGTTGTAAATTTTGAAAAAGTTGTAAATTTTGAAAAAGTAAATTTTGAAAATGTTGTAAATTTTGAAAAAGTAAATTTTGAAAATGTTGTAAATTTTGAAAAAGTCAAGTGTAAATTTTGAAAATGTTGTAAATTTTGAAAATGTTGTAAATTTCAAAATGTTGTAAATTTTGAAAATGTTGTAAATTTTGAAAAAGTTGTAAATTTTGAAAACGACTCCTCCTACATTTGCTCAAGACTTTGCCACACTACCGCTTTGTAAAAATATAATGTTTGACAACCTTCACTCCATTTCACACACACTATTTTTACACAAAAGCAGTAGGACAGCGAGAGCACCGAAATGAGAAGGAAAAAACCGAGAGAGGCTATTGTAGAGGGTCCCTACGCCGAGGTGTCAGATCAGACGAGGCCTCTCTAGGTGCCACAGAGTCCGAGTAGTCACCCGTCGAAGTTGAACGATATTTTGGTCTCAGGGCTCTTAAGGGACTACGCCCGAACGAAGTAGCCCGAAAGCAACGACCATTTCATGCACCAAAACACCACCTCCTCTAGCATTCACCTAGCCACCCGGACATGTGTCGCAGTCTGTTCGGTGCCATGACCCACCGTTTGCAAAATATAGCGTTTGACAACCTTACACTGGCTCTAACTGCACTATTTCGCGTTTGCAAACAGTAGGACAACGAGAGCACCGAAATGAGAAGGAAAAAACTGAGAGAGGCTATTGTAGAGGGTCCCTATGCCAGAGGTTTTGGATCAGACGAGGCCTCTCTAGGTGCCACGGAGTCCGAGTAGTCACCCGTCGAAGTTGAACGATATTTTGGTCTCAGGGCTCTTAAGGGACTGCGCCCGAACGAAGTAGCCCGAAAGCAACGACCATTTCACGCACCAAAACACCACCTCCTCTAGCATTCACCTAGCCACCTGGATGTGTCAAGCGATGCAAGTGCTGCTTGGTGCCATGACCCACCGTTTGCAAAATATAGCATTTGACAACCTTACACTGGCTCTAACTGCACTATTTCGTGCATTTGCAAACAGTAGGACAATGAGAGCACCAAAATGAGAAGGAAAAAACCGAGAGAGGCTATTGTAGAGGGTCCCTACGCGAGGTTTTAGATTAGACGAGGCCTCTCTAGGTGCCACATAGTCCGAGTAGTCACCGTCAAGTTAAACGATATTTTGGTCTCAGGGCTCTTAAGGGACTGCGCCCGAACGAAGTAGCCCGAAAGCAACGACCTTTCACGCACCTAAAACACCACCTCCTCTAGCATTCACCTAGCCACCTAGATGTGTCGGTGTAGTCCGTTTGGTGCCACGACCCACCGTTTGCAAAATATAGCTTGACAACCTTACACTGCTCCAATCGCACTATTTTCGCGTTTGCAAACAAAAGAGGACAATGAGAGCACCGAAATGAGAAGGAAAAAACCGAGAGAGGCTATTGTAGAGGGTCCCTACGCGAGGTTTGGATTAGACGAGGCCTCTCTAGGTGCCATGGAGTCCGAGTAGTCACCCGTCGAAGTTGAACGATATTTTGGTCTCAGGGCTCTTAAGGGACTGCGCCCGAACGAAGTAGCCCGAAAGCAACGACCATTTTACGCACCAAAACACCACCTCCTCTAGCATTCACCTGGCCACCCGGATGTGTCGGCGTAGTCCGTTTGGTGCCATGACCCACCGTTTGCAAAATATAGCGTTTGACAACCTTACACTGGCTCCAACTGCACTATTTCGCGCGTTTGCAAATAGTAGGACAACGAGAGCACCAAAATGAGAAGGAAAAAAATGAGAGAGGCTATTGTAGAGGGTCCCTACACCGAGGTTTTGGATCAGATGAGGCCTCTCTAGGTGCCACAGAGTCCGAGTAGTCACCCGTCGAAGTTGAACGATATTTTGGTCTCAGGGCTCTTAAGGGACTGCGCCCGAACGAAGTAGCCCGGAAGCAACGACCATTTTCGCACACCAAAACACCACCTCCTCTAGCATTCACCTAGCCACCTGGATGTGTCGGCGTAGTTCGTTTGGTGCCACGACCCACCGTTTGCAAAATATAGCGTTTGACAACCTTACACTGGCTCTAACTGCACTATTTCGCGCGTTTAAAACAATAGGACAACGAGAGCACCGAAATGAGAAGGAAAAAACCGAGAGAGGCTATTGTAGAGGGTCCCTACGCCGAGGTGTCGGATAGACGAGGCCTCTCTAGGTGCCACAGAGTCCGAGTAGTCACCCGTCGAAGTTGAACGATATTTTGGTCTCAGGGCTCTTAAGGGACTACGCCCGAACGAAGTAGCCCGAAAGCAACGACGACCATTTTGCACACCAAAACACCACCTCCTCTAGCATTCACTAGCCATGCGGACATGTCTGGGCAGTCCGAGTCCTGGTGCCATGACCCACCGTTTGCAAAATATAGCGTTTGACAACCTTACACTGGCTCCAACTGCACTATTTCACGCGTTTGCAAAAACAGATAGGACAGCGAGAGCACCAAAATGAGAAGGAAAAAACCGAGAGAGGCTATTGTAGAGGGTCCCTACACCGAGGTTTCGGATCAGACGAGGCCTCTCTAGGTGCCACAGAGTCCGAGTAGTCACCCGTCGAAGTTAAACGATATTTTGGTCTCAGGGCTCTTAAGGGACTGCGCCCGAACGAAGTAGCCCGAAAGCAACGACCATTTCACGCACCAAAACACCACCTCCTCTAGCATTCACCTGGCCACCCGGACGTGTGTCAAGCAGTCCGTTTGGTGCCACGACCCACCGTTTGCAAAATATAGTGTTTCCTTATTTATTTAAATTAAATTACAATGACTTGGTTGTTATGTTATCTCTTGTTGTCATCAAGTGTCCTTGGTAGGATGATATATGGGGCTCATGAATCTTATTTTCTGCCTTATCCTTAACACTTGGTTTTGTTATAATATTATGGGTAATATTGTTCTACGGTTTTCTTTTCCTTTCTCTTCTTTCTCTCTTTCTATGAAGACCATCAGTTGTGCTACCTCTTGATTCAACTCTCTGACCTCCTGTGAAACCATAATTATCTTCTCTTCATCCTTTCTTCTTTCCTTTTCCTTCTCTCTCTCTCTCTCTCTCTCTCTCTCTCTCTCTCTCTCTTCTTGTACCTCATTAGCTCTATCAACCTTTGAATCACATTTCCTGCTAGTTCTTCTTCTTCTTCACCATATATCAAGTCTGATTCATGAGGCCTAATAACCTTCAATTACCTTTCTCTACGTTTCTTCATCTTTTCTATTTTTCACATATGTTCTTGAACTCTCTTATCCTTTCATGTAATTGCTTTAGTCTAGCATCTTATCTCTCTGATACTAACTTCTCCATCCAATGTGGCATTTTGTAACCATGACCTCACTCTTTACTTCACCCATCATTTTCATCTATCTCTTTGTCTCTCTTCTTGGACCACTGTATCAACCTTATCTCAAATCCTTTTAGCTAATCTTCCTTGATCTTCAAGTTATGATATACCACATGTTGCAGTTCAAAAAATTTATAACATATGTATTCAATGGTTTCTATGTTTCCCTAAAAACTCAACTCTGTCTTTTGATCAAGTTCAAACAACTCCTTTTCACTAGTTAACATGTACTCCAAATTTAATATTATCCCTTATCCTCTATATGGTTTCTTACTGATATTATTTATCTAACTCTAATGTAGATACTATGAGCGTAATCAAAATGATCAACTACCATCTTCAACTGCCAAGTTCAATATCCATGTTGGAAGGTACTTACAACTTCTTCACAGTTTTGGAACTCAAAATACATGAAGCAATCAGCTAAAACAAATGTACAAATACATTTGAAAATAACTTCTAGGTTGTGATGCAAATACAAATACAGTACAAGCTTATGATGCAAATAAAAATAATATAAAGATATGTAGCCACATATCATTCAAATTTAACAATATTTCAGGATTATTATGAGTTACAAAAGAACAGTACGGCTACAGGATTGGAAAATCAATACAGTTACTTCAAGGATTAACTCATATGTACACAAAAGTTACAAACAATGCAGACCCAATTTTGGGTATACCTGTAATATTATCAAGATGATAAATTGATGAATTCCATATTAACTTCAAGGATTAACTCATATTGCACACTTTTCCAAATACAACAGGATGATAAATTGATGAATTCCATTAAATATATAAGCTTTAGTTACTAATACTTAAGTTGGCAATAGAGCTAACAATATTGTTTTAGTTTGAAAAATAAAAATTCAAAATGCCCATGGTGAAATATACCACAAATAATAATCAGAAAGATACTAGAAAATATATAACTAGAAGTAATACACTAAATCCACCTCAAGATTTAAAAGACCTGAAATAGTTCAAATTTATAGCCTCGGAAACAAAACCGTAGCAGAGATATCCATAGGAGTTCCATATATGGAGGAATCGCTTTTATCAACAAACAAAAACTATGATCTATGTATACTTTTGAACACTAAATTTTATTTAATAAACAATACAAATATTATTAACCTAGTTTGGGTACAGATAAATTCACAGATAGAGAATACTCGGGGCATCTACAAGTTCCAACGAACAGAGATCAAAACCCACTTTCTCAGAGTTAGCAATAATACCAAAATAACCAAAATAAATATGATTTAACCAACACACATGGATATATATATATAAGAATCAAACAAAGTGTGCTCCAGACGCGCACGTCTCTGAAAATATATATGTACATAAGTTCATAATGTATGTATACATCTCGAACTAAGCACGTGTCATAATGTACATATGGGACCACATGCGGTCGCAAAAGGCTATATATAGTACAATGGACTGTGAATCTACTCATGACCACATATGTACATCCAGGTGTCCACTATAAATCTACTCATGAAACATCTTCCCTCTCTTCGCCCTGCTAGAAGTAGCACGTCCACGACCTGGGGATGTAGTGGAGGGAGATGCCACTACGGATTTCATCCGTGTGGTCCTAGGTGTCTCTAAGCATGCCTGCAACCTAACCTGCACATTCATAAACAACAAGTTTTTAACACCCAAAATTTTAAAATACATTCAAAATTTAGAAACTTGTACAATTTAGTTAAAATGCATGTGAAATCTTACCGCAATGTCATGATCCCTATCAATTTGTTGTTGACGCGTCGCAGGGACAACAATAGTCTCACGAGGGGTAAGCTACATACAAATAATTAATTTTCAAATTAAATATTTCACATATATACCTACAAAATTTGATATTGTAGATTTAAGTTTAATAAGAAATAATGAAGGTCTCCAAAATTTAACAAATTTAAAAAATTGTGTACCTCAGTTAGTGGATCTGCAGATGCTATGGCAGTATCTACAGCAGCCTCCACAGTCTGCATATATGGAGGAGTCTCTCTAGCAGTCATAAGCTATACAAAAAACATGTACAAATCAATATTAAAATCTACTTAAGAGCTTAGCACTCCTATCGAAACCTATTGAAAAAAATAATAGTAAAGGAACTCAAAGGTCCCTACACTCTAAACATATCTTTTCACGTTCATCAAGGAAACACCAGATCTATATATAGGTACATGAAACATTTACAAGCACTCATTCCACATGTTGAGATTTTAAGAAGGTAAAAAAACTATACAAAGGAGGGAAATTATACATTCATTCCCGTCCCTACTATACAATCTTACCCCAGGTGGTACTTTCAAGACATGTAAAACCAATATATGATTACATTGTATGGCTAGTTATATCAAATGAATTGGCATTTCCTACTAAATAATATATAGGTTGAGTATAAGAAAGTGAAACTCATGTACACAGAGGTCCAAAGCATGCAATCCGTGCGTGAACTTCCAGTAATTAGAAACAAAGTGTAAAGAGATTTACTAACCTGCGTAAAACTCATGTGAGGCATGCCAGTAGCCTCAGTTCCCTGAGCAGATGATGACCCGCCAGGCTCCTGTGTATATAAAAGAGAAAAATATTAATACATGTACAACATACACGTGAAACAAATTATAATAATAATCTAGTGCAATTAAATGATTTATTAAAAATGTAAGTTTGTACAACTTGAAACTTACGTTTGAAACACGCCTAGCCGCAGTAGCTAGCATGTCGACACCGGATGTTTCCTTCACCGGCTCTTGCTATTTAAAATAAAATAAAAAATTAGTTTTTTACATGTATGTACATGACGTACAATCAAATATATATATATTAATATCTATAAACATGTGAATTAAACTACATGTGAATTATATATATATATATATTATTTAAATTTATTTAAATTTACCCGTGAAAGACCAATATCGTGGCTCCAGCTCCAAAAAACACTCCCCAAAGATCTCATCTATAGAAAAGAAATCCGTGAACCAAGCAAATGATGTCTCGCCGCGAAGTGCATATGGCACCACATGATCCACAAAGTGGTGTGGTGCACTAGAACCGGTGCCTCCACCAACATCATCGATGCAACTGGGTGCTATCTTTGGGTGAGAGTGTCGTGAGCTCCTCAATGCATGCAATGTATCAATCTCCACAACCTCCTTCACCGTAGGAGGGATAATCAAGGTAGTGGGGGTTTTGGGGCATGGGGATCCTAGGTCGACTACGCGCACACAGGTCTGCTCTGTGCAGAGCCACCTCCTCGACCAAAAAATTCAGAAAAGTCAAAATAATTCGGGACCTCATTGAGCACGAACTCACAATATAATTTCTTCAAAAAATAAAGAGGAACCTCATTGTTGTTGCATGGTGGATAGTCAAAAACCATCCACCATCGGTCCAAAAATTTTTTTTGATTCTATCATCATGGCACCAATGGATTGGGAACCGTTTGCAAGTAATTGCAGGGGGCATTGGTTCTAGGGTCGGTAAATAATGCACAAATGAGGTCTTTTCCAATTTTTTTGTCTTTGACGGCCGCATGGGATAGTTTATCCGCATACCACCACCTACAGTCACTTCTAAAGGTGTTCCATCTATGTATTTGGTTGGTTGCAGACTCGACTTCGCCAATCAATGTTTGCAATGTATTGGCTAAAGTCATGCGGGATGGATTTGTAGCATGATTTTGTCTTATATTTTGAATTAGGTTCTCAATGGCAATTTTATTTTCTTGGATTCTTCCAATGATATTATCTTGCATTCCTGCTGGCTCAGTGGGGACAGAAGGAGCCACAGGAGGCGGATCTATGTTTGGAGGAGGGTTTTGAGGAATGTTCGGAGGGTTTTGAGGAATGTTTTGATGGTTTGCATGATTTCGAGCTTGCCGACCAACTGATAAAACAAGAAAATTGTATACATAAACAAACATTTCAAAAAACCCATGAAAATGCAAAAAAAAACCTAAAATGCAAAAAAAAAAACCTAAAATGCAAAAAAATGATTACAATCGGGGACTTACCTCCTCGTCTTGGTGGCATGGTTGAATATATCGCTATCCAGAAGTCCGATGAGCAATTTTGAGATGGTATTGAAAGCGCGAGTGAAAAACGTTTAGGAAAAGTCACGGTTCGAAATGAAAAATGAGGAAAATAACGAGTCGCGGGACTGTTAAATTTTGTCTCAGAGTTCCGCGATCGTGGTTTTAGGTTTGGTAATTACCGAACCTAGAATAAAGGAACCGCGATCGCGGTTCCTTTATTTCGGGTTTTTATGTCCACGGAATTAAGGTTTGGTGGTATAACTTGTAGCTTATCCCGGTAATAACTTGAAACTTGATGTTATTATTGATTGCCCTACCAAATGGGGCATGTTGTTATCAAGGAAGTGGGATGCAAGTGTTGGTGGAAGTGTTGAGATGGATATGTCTTTTCAATCATTCCAATTGAAGGCAACTTTGTAAAGCTATATGGAGAGAAGAAAATGTTGCACCTCATTGAAGATCCAAATAATGCTTCTTATGAAGTGTTGTATTCTAATGTAGATGTAGATAACTTTGTTAGGTTTCTGATGGCAAGGAGAAAAAGATTGATAAGTGTAAATGTCTTGAACAAGTGGGTTTACCTTGGAACTCGTTATTTGATGGAGCTTGTTCAAATTTTGGAAATGATGCTTGCATTGTTTCGATTTCTCCAGGCTAGGAAGAGTTTGGTTTTTATTTCAAACTCAACTTTGAAAGCACTTGACAACATTGCTGAATATGAAGAATTGTTATTAGGCTTGAGAATTGCATAGAAATATGGTATAAAGGATATCATTGTCAAAGGGGATTCGAAGGCGATTCTCAAGAAAACTAGAAAATTGTATGCTACTAAAAATTAGAGAATGAAACAATACTGAAGCATGCAGGTCGGTATTTGATTGAAATGTTTGAATATTTTATTATTGTGCACCATGATAGAAAGTTTAATGTTGTTGTAGACAAGTTAGCAATGCTAGGATCCAGATTTGGGAATTGTACAATGTCTCCTTTTTGAGTAGGATGTTGAAATACTAATGAGGCTAGCTATCCCCGACAATGTTAAAAATTGGCAAGTGTTTGATGATGATGCCGGGTGAAAGCAGTTTACTGTATATGTAAGGTGAGTTTGCTGACTAAAATATAGATTGGGAACCAATGTCGTGTGTTGCTAAAGGAAATGAAACTTTATTTGGAAAATACATCATCAAGTGAAGATAAACATGATTTCCGAGAGGTTTTGTGGCTCTTGAATAAAACATTAATAATGCTAATTGCATTATTAAAATAAGTATGTTGGTTCCAAGAGATGTGGAAGAGAAACGACTTGGGTAAAATAGAAAATGCACGTAAAATATGGTTAGGAAGTAATCTTAGTGAGAAAGATAAGTAGTCCTATGTTCAATTGTTGAAGAAATATCAAACCGCTCAGCTTAGTCTTACTCGAGTTGAAGGCATACGGGGAAGATTTGTTCCAACATGAAATTCCTCTTACATCTAGTTCCAAACCTTTGAGGAAAAAATAGAGGCCCATCAATCTAATCCTTTCTTGAAGATGTAAGTATAATCTGAAGAATTTGAGGGATGGAGGGATCATTCACCCACAAGGTAGTCTTCTTGGGTTGTAAATTTAGTACTGTTATAAAAAGAATGGTGATATAAGGTTGTGCGTAGACTTCAAGAACTTGAACAAAGCATCATTAATAGATAATCACCCTTTGAAAAACATGGAGAATATGCTACAATTGGTAACTAGTTCTGAATTGTTATCCACTCTAGATGGTTTCTCTGTCTATAATCAAGTTGTTGTGAAGGAGTCAAAAAGAATAAAGAATTTCTTTACCAATCCTTGGGAACTTATGTCTACGTCGGGATGACTTTTGACTTAATGAATGCTAGGAAAACTTTCCAAAGAGCAATGGATGTAGCATTTGTTGATTATATTAATGACTTCATTGTTGTTTATCAAGATGATGTAACTATGTTTTCCAAAAAAAAATAATCACTTGCAACACTTGGAGAGAATGTTGTTAAGGTGTAGAGAGTATGGCATATCATTGAATCCCAAGAAGTGCCATTTTGGAGTACAAAAGGAAAAGCTGATTGGTCACATTGTATCAAAAGAAGGGGTCATGATTGATCCACAGAGAGAGGGAGACCATCTGCAAGGTTCCAATTCCAAGAACTAAGAAGGGAGTTCAATCATTCTTTGGAAAAATAAACTTTATCATAACAATTGTGTCTAAATTTTCTAAGTTGACCATCCCCATTACTAGCATGCTGAAGAAGGACCAAGTTATCAAATGGGAAGAAGCTTCCATTCAATCTTTCAATGGGATCAAAGAAGCACTAAAGCATGCCCCTGTTTTGGTATCTCCAAATTACAAGAATCCTTTTCAAGTATTTTCTTTTGCTTTAGAAAACACCATTACATCTGTTTTGTTACAGAAGGATGATGAAGGAGCTGAGAGACCAATTGCCTTTTTCAGTAAGGCATTGCAAGGAGCTGAGTTGAAGTACACCATCATGGAGAAATAAGCATTTTCCTTGGTGAAAGAAACAAAGGTTTTCAGACCCTACATCTTGAGCTCTAAATTTTTGCTTATGTTCCCCACACCATGGTGAAAGACATCTTATCAGAGATGGAGGTCTCAAGAAAAAGATGCAGATGGGTAAACAAGTTGTAGGAATATGAAATGGATATCTAAACCACAAAATTGGTAAGAGGTTTGGGCCTATCTAAGCTTATGGTTGGGAGCAACTTGCAAAACTATTGAGGTGAATGAAGTAGAAGGAGAAAGGGTGGATGTCCTTGAAAATTTGGTAATCTCTGAATGGTACAAGGATATAATATTTTATCTTAGACATCTATGTTGTCCGGAATATTTGAGTAAGTTAGCCTCTCAAAAATATTTCATTACTGATTTTGGGTTAGCTTAGAAGATCCTAGAGGGAGTGCTCTTAAGATGCATTGCTGAAGATGAAGCCCAAAGGTAGTTTATGATCTCCATGGAGAATTTTGTGGGGAAATTTTGCTGGAAGAGTTACAACACATAAAATCTTGAGGGATGGTTATTGGTGGCCAAACCTTTTCAAAGATACAACTCTATTGGTTAGGAAATGTGAAAGTTGCTTAGCATTTTTCGGAAGAATGAAAGCTTCGGGTTCCCTTCCTTTGCATCTTGTATCGGTTGAAGCCCCATTTAAGAAATGGGGAATGGATTTCATTGGAAATTTTTGGATCCTTCCAAGTGTTGGTCATAAATGGATTCTTGTAGCCTTTGATTATTTCACTAAGTGGGTCGAAGAAATCCCCACCAAGAAGGAAACACACCAAGTTATCATCGACTTCATGCTAAATCAAATCATATGTAGATTTGGAATGCCGATTAAGTTTGTTGCTGATAATAGCATGAATTTCAGAGCCAAACCTTTGGTGGTAATGTGCAAAGAGTATAGAATCAATTTGACATATGCTTCTAACTATAATCCCCAAGGAAATGGACAAGCTAAGTCCAATAATAAAAAAATTTTGAACATCATTAGAAGAACCTTGGAGTGAACAAAAAGAATTGGGGTGAGCGAAGTTTGTTGTTTGGAATGATAGAATCATCAAAAGAGTTACTGGTAAGATCCTACTTGAGTTGGTATATGGAACTCAAGCTTTGTTGCCCCTTCATTTGCAATTGTCTTCATTTCATCTTGTTCAACAAATTGAAAATCAAGAAGTTATTCCATATGATTCTTGAATCAATCGGCTTATTGAATTAGGTGAAGAAAGAAGAGCATCCCATCATAGGCATTTGAAGTTAAGAGAAAAGTTGAAGAATTTATTTGACAAGAAGGTGACTCTAAGGGATTTTATCATTGGGGATATTGTGCTATTATGGGATAAAATGCATGAAGATAAGGGAAATCATGGTAAATTTGATGCATTGTGGATGGGCCCTTATTCAATTGACATTCGAATTGGTGAAAATACCTTCTTCCTAAAAGACTTAGATGGGGAACTGCTTGAATTGCCTATTAATGGCAATAATTTGAAACATTTCCTTGATTGATTTCTCATAATCAAGGTATAATCCATTTTTATAGTGCATATTTCTTTGTTTTCATTCTACTTTTTTGTTTTTGTTCATTCGGTCCTTAGTGACTTGGTATTTTTGGGTTCTCGCTTCATCTTTTGGAGGATGGTTATGGATTCTCTACTCTGCAAGCTTATTCTTTGACTTCATTGCCCAATGGTTTGTTTTTGGCACTTGGTCTACTATTTGTTCTTGTGGCACTCACAGGGACTACCCATCCCAAGTCAAAGATGATGTTGGTGCTCAATTTGGTCTTGCCCCGTTTGTCCTTGAAATTCTTCGGTTTACGGGATCTATCGTATTTTTATCTCCTGTATTGATGAATGAAAAATTTGTCCTCCATTTGGTTGCCATGATCAGTCCCTTCCTTGGTCGAGGATCACTTAAACGCCCGAATTTGATTTTCATTTCTCTCGTCCACAAAAAAATTTGTAATTCGGGTGAAAAATTGAGTTTTTTCTCTTCCTTCTATTTTCCATGGTCACGTTTTGTTGTCCCTGTCATTTTTGTCCCAAATATTTGTGAAAACATGATTCAATGCAGCTCGGTGGATCGTATTTAGGCCTTATAACATTTCCAAATTCTATGTCCTTGAAGAAAGATTCATTTCCAGGCTCAAATGGTGATTTTCTTACATTTACGATTTGATGGGTGTGTTTTTCCCAATCAAATTTACATCTCAGCATCAGTGGAAACGTGTCCCTTTTTGGTTGGATGTGGCTTAGCAGGCGCACTTCGAAAAATATAAGGCTCACTTTAACTCAAAACTTGTCCACGTGGAGGGTCGGGGCTCATATGAAAAATTGGATTTTGGTTTAGCCTTGGAGTTGCGCTGGGATACACATGGAGGTTTCTACTCTTGCCTCACCTAGACTTAGACAATTTTTTCATGTGACCTGGTATAGTTTTGGCAGACCATGGACACGTGGAGGGATGTTGCTCATTTGAGGATCCACCTTAGGGTACCACCTTCACAAGTGCGCACGAGAGAGACATGTGGAGGCTTCCGCCGTCTCCGCTCTATACTTAAACTTTTCAAGGTAATTTTTAAAGACACGGGACAAGTGGTGGGAACATGCTTGTTTTGGAACCAGCTCCTAAGTTTTATTTTGAAGAAGTGCCAGGAGGACACTTGGAGGCTTCCGATCACTCTACCCTTTTCTGGGACTTTTCATTGGGCAAAGAAAAATGTCTCGGACCCTAGACACATGGCGCCTTCCACTAAACCTTCAAATGTTTTAACAAACTTTGTTGGACTGAGACACATGGTGAGCTTGCGCTTGTTTGGGGTCTCTTATTTTGGGGACTATATCAAAGTGCACCATTAAGACACATGGAGGCTTCTGCTGGCTCCTTTTTTGTTAATACTTTTTCAAAGGCCAAAAGGTTTTTTTCTTAGGCCCAGGGAATGTGGAAGGCCCGCGCTTTTTGGAAACTTTCCCTTGTACTTCTCCTTTGCATTTGCACTAAGGAAACATATGGAATGTTATAAAATTAAGTGAATAAGGGGAAGAATCAACATTTGTTATCCATTGTGTCTTTTTTTCTACCATGTTTGCTCCAAAAATCTTGAAGATACAAATATGCCCTGTTTTTATCATTCTTTGATGAAATTCCTTGTCGTCTCTGTCTATAAAGTGCAATTGAATGGATTTGGAACTTAAGTTTTGACTCAAGGATTGTTAAGGTCGATATTTTGAAATTGGAATTATTCAAGCACTTGCAAAAATGAGAATTACTAGAGAAGATGGATACGAAACGAGTTGCGAGAGGAAAGAAAGGTAAAAGGATGAAATGATAAAAGTTACTGAGCGTAAAAGATGAAAATGGTGTTTCATTGAGAGCAAAAAGGATTACTGTCGATCCGGCTATGCTGAGAGCCTTGAAAAATGATTAAAAGGGGATTTCTCACATGAAAGAATTAGAATGATTAGAAGGATTGCCAAAAAGTTGTGGCATGGCATCCTAGTCATTAGTCAAGGGCCCAAGAAACGTGATCAGTTCATAATTGGTCCACCTGGAAACTTTCGGATGTGAATTTGTTAAATGTCACTTTCTAAGGAAAATTGGTAATAAGCAAAGGTCCCTCAAATATTCTTCTCTTTTGGGGGGAAAATTGAGTGAGTAAAATGTATAAATGTAATGAGAATACTCTTGCAAAAGGTCAGAGGTTGAATTCTTAAGATAAAAATTTTAGAAAGCCGTCTTCTGAGAGACCAATATGAGATAACTTGTTAATTTCTTCTATGTTATATTTTCTATCATGTCAAGTTGGTTGTAGATGTATAGCCATTGATGAGCACTAAGATTTCTCTAGAATCTTTCCCCTGCTAATGAATCTAAGCAATTTTGAAATTAATTTGTGTTAATCTCTAGCAATTTGTGTTTGCTTTGTTTTAGAATGTCGTAAGTAGTTTTTCTTACTCCTATTGCAGTCTTACATTAAAATCTTTATTAAATAACACAATATATCTCCTCTCTATGAAAAATTAGTGGTACTTGCAATTTCATTTCAAGAAGAACCTTCATCTTGTGATGAGATAAACAAATTTAAAATCAATTCACTATCATTTGTTGATAAAGATTGTTTGTAAGTCTTTGGGTTTACCTTAGGCATGATTGATCAGATATTTTGGTTTTTAATTGAGTATTTTAACTTGAGCCTTCATGTTAGAGTCTAGAAGATTGTGTGAAAACATGTTAATTTGGGCCTCCATTGAAGCACACCTTCTGGTTGAAGGAATGTCTTAACTATTCTAAAGCTTTATGTTGTTCAGTTGTCTATTGTTGTGAAGTCCCTCAGAGATCTGGTATAATCAACTTTATCCTTCTTAATCTCCCACCAAAATTATTCCAAAACCATGAATCCATCTTGAACTACCCCTGTTTTCCATGTATATCAACAAAGGAACAAAATCTATTTACTAAAATATGCACAAAAATAAGGGTTTCATAATGTCTTTAGTAACCTTAGCGTTGTGTTGAAATTATCTCCATCTTTCGAAGTGACAAATATTAAGAGTTAAATTATGGAGTATTGACCATATTTTCCCAAGTATTTATTCATAAATTTTTGCAAAAGAAGGATATCTCCATCTCCTTCATAAAATAGAGGTTACACTACGAGTTCTCACACCCTGGTAAAAAAGGCATGACCTAAAGTAGCGAGGATAGGTTAAATCCTCTTGAAGGTGTTATCCATATCTCGACAAATTTGAGTGATAAAGGACCAGTTAGATCTCATCCCCGGCTACAAACCCAAACACACTATGATCTATATCTGTCTCTAAGCTCCATGTCCAATATACATTCTTTTGCTCGGCTTGAAAAGTAGAGCAAATTTGGATCAAACAAAATCTATTTAATTAAAATGGTAAATAAATTTTTCATTTTTATAAAAGTAGATTTATTTTCGTTATTTATTTAAAATTAAATCTCAAAGTATTTTAGTAAATCAAATGAAATAAATAAACTTAGTTCTTAGAGAATTACATTACTAGATCATATTCCCTTACCGGTCTTTAGAAATTTTTCGACATTTTTTTCCTTTATGATGTGTTAGCACTCCCACATGAGGACCATTCCCAATCCATCCAAACCTCGTATGTCGATATTTGAACAAATCATTCAACCAAATGGAATTTATTGATACAAAGAGACATATATTTACAATTACAAGTTCTAGTTTTCTACTCTTGCTCTTGTACACCCATAGATTATTAGCCAACTCGATTCATTAAATGAACAACTAATCGTAGATGAGCAATTATGGGCCAAAAAAGAAAATAAAGAAAATCAATTAAACTAATCTAGAGACGTTAGAATCCTTAGTTCTCTCCTTTTTCTCCTTCGTTCACATTCTCATATGACCCACTCGTTATAGGTATATTTAGAGATGTATTGAAAATTCCAAAGAGTCTATTGGAATTTTCAAAGAATATTCGTTCTACCAGGACATAGATTCCTTCTTACAAAGTTTCCTTGATGACAAAGGTATATTTCTATAGATTTATCGATTCTACGATTAACTCAACCTTGAAATATTGACCCATAGTCATCCCCACCTATTGACATCTATCACTTATACGTATTATGTACCCATCTCATATTTCTTTTTTTTTTTTTTGTCTTGGCACGACCTTGGGAAGTTGAGTATTCTAGGAATCCTTTGTCATATTTCCTATGTATAGTTACTAATGAGGATGTTATAGATAAGGATTAAAGAGAATATTTTGAATACGAAGATGAATATGAAGAATATAAAGAAGAAAAATTTGATTTTGAATAAGCTACAGATCAAGATAAGACTTTGAGATACACTAATCAAGCTAAGCTTTTAGATACTACATCTTTAATGAGCGAAAGTTTAATATTTCAATTTAAAGGGTGCATTCAAAGTAAAATACCAATTGTTTCCATAAAGTCTATAAAAAAATACCTTCATAAATAAGGATGTATCTCAACATCGACATGTTTAGGAAATGAATATCAAGAAAGATCAAGTGTATGGTAAGAAAATTCAAGTCTTTGAATACATAAAGATCTCTATGGATAAATATGGTTGTTATTAGTATTTTTGTGATTTATATATATATGGCATGAGTAATTTTATTGGGTATAGTTTTTAGAGATATTGGGGACAATCGATATTAATGTGTAAAATAAATTAATGAAGATTCGATACGAGATAAGAAGAAGATCAGTTTACATGATATTACACTTAATGAAATACAAAGAAATATCAAGATAAACCGTGACGATGATTTTAAAGATGAAAAAGAAGTAAATAAGGATGATTCAAAGTATGAGAACATGAATCATATGAAAAATAAGAGGAAATTAATTATTTACATACTAAAGAGAAAAATAAATTACAAATAAAAATGAGGAACAAGACAAGCAATCCAAAGAAAATGTTTATAAGGTTAAGGATACTAAGGTTGTAACATAGACAACCAAATCATCATGAAAGGAAAAATCATGGAGGTAGTTTAGGGCCTATGATGGCGGAAATATATGTGGAATTCAAGGAACAATCACTATGGATATGTATGGATGTCAAGGAGGAACATATGTTGGCATGCATGGAATTAGAGTATAGAAATAGATTATGGGAAAAGGTTTCTAGATGTATTATCCACTAATATTTCATACGTTTGGTTGGATGATCAAGCATGGTGAAAAGTGTGCAATGATTTGATTCAAACTCACTATATGGATTATTCTCATGTTTTGGGGACAAAACATGTCAAGGACGAAGGAAATGTTATGTATAGTGAGAGAAAATATTATAATGTATATGGGTTGATTACAATAATGACATATGGCACACATCCCCATTAGTTAATTATATGTTTATAAAATATGGATTCTAATTGTAACTAGTTATATTGGGTAATAAGTCAGCCTACATTAGGATTATGTATTACCTATTTATTAGGAGTAATACATTCCTATATAAAGGATATGAGTATCATTATGGCATGTTAGGTATGAGTTTAAAATTATACTTGGTAGAGGTATATTAGAGGTATTCCCCTTGAATTGGAGTACCCATATTGGAAGATCAGTAGAGTTATTCCTTTCTTAAGGAGTATTCTATGGTGTTCTTGTACATCATGTAATTCTAAATTTTTACATATGTAGATTATTTTGGCGAGTTTCACCCAAAATATTTCTTTTCATGATTTTTATATAGATAATATGTTTCATTGTAATTAATTATATCCATTCTTATCTTTTCATTCACAAATTTAAGAATATTCCTTATGAATATATATGACTAGGTATTTACATAGAAATTTTCTTATGAATTTATAAGAGCACGAATATAGAGATACATGATCACTAATTAATTAGATAATATTATAACTTGGAGAAAAAAGTTTCTTAATTGTGTAGGTCACACGAGTTGTATAATATAACAATTTAATATCTCTTCTTGCTCTTCATGTACAAAGATTATCATTTCCAATATTATATTTGATAAAATTTTATAGGTATCATCCTTTAACATATTGTTCAATATGTACTATATAAAGGTTTTTGTTTATATTATTTTATTCGATAGGAAATAAGTAGGGATTATGGCCCAGAAGCCAAACACAAAGAGATGTATCGTGAGAAATTGTTATAGAGGAGAAAAAGATATTATAATGAGGAATAGAGGAAATGGCCTCTCAAGTGGCACGAAAAGAAAAAATCAACCAAAGAAGAAAAAAAAACCTCTACCCACAATCAAGCAAAGGCGGGGTGATAAAATATTGACCCAAGAAGAATCACGAATCCTCCCTAGAGTGACTCTGAGTAACACATCATGTGGTTTGTGGGAGGGACCGTAGTTCAATCATCCACACCCAACATTGAGTAATCGACCCCCTCACCACACCACCATGTAAATAAATCCCGAGCTCCACTAATAAATAGGTCGCTACATATTTTTTTGAATACCCATACTCCATCATTCTTTAACCATTCAATAGCCCCGGATCTGCATCCAAAATATGGCAGGATTCTAAATTTGAATCTTCTGCTCCAAAGACCATTTCATCTAGTCACTTACACCGGTGACACAAGTCATTTCACCCTCAACATGAGAAACTATCTCCCCTCCATGTGATAAATTGTCTCCCTAGAGAAATAGAACCACCGGATTGCAGAATGAAACTTTCAGAAACCTCCTCTCTACATTTTCATCCAAATCATCCATGGTAAACCCCAAAGACGTGGCCTTAGCCACCTTAGTGTCCTGGCTGTCTCGAGTCTCATATCCTTCATCTTCCAACTCCTCCACAATGGAATCTATTAGTACAGAATCGAGCACCCCCAAATGGCCTAGTTGGGAAGTGGGGCATTCGGTGTGATTGCACAACATGGGACCATCTCTCAAAATGTGGGACTTCCAAAAATTTAGATGGACCTCTAGAGAAAGTCGGTTCTTTCTTCTTAATCTACCTGCCACAAGCTACTCTAGTGTAGGAAGAACCTAAATAATCCTAATCTAACTTGTTTCAAGGGGACACAACAAGAGAGAGGGTGAAAAAGACTACACTAAGAGGTGACACACTAGAAAAGGAAGTGGTTGAATTATTGATCTGAATTCTCGAAGTGGAGAGAGGTGAGCGAGAGGAGAGGGTAGACAAAATGCACCATAGATAAGAGATAGATTTCACACATAACACCACTTCAAAACCCATTAAGCACAACTCTTAGGACGAGAAAAACATCAGAATATGCACGGTATACCTTGCAATGATGATGAGAGGTAAGAAAAGACAATAAAATTAGCTAAGGGTGGAAAAATGCATCATGAAACAAATTATATTGCTTCCAAAAGTTATACGGTACATCATCGGTGGGCAAGAGGCAATAAAAATCCATTCAGAGCCATGGGAGGAGGCTTAGACTCCACATTCTACCCTAAGGAAGAAAGAGAGAGGGAGTAGAGGAGAAACAATGACCAACCATTTGAATATGCCCCTTCATTACAATATATAGGAAGAATGAGAGAGAGGAGGGAAAAATTTGCATCTTACTTCAACCACCTTGAGATATGCATTGTATCCTTCTTTGAAAGCTCAACCACCATCAATCAATGTAACTCTCAAATCCACCCACAATATGTCAATTTAGGTTCCCTATGTCTTATTGGGGTGCTAAGGAAGAAGAACGGCGGATCAAATAAAATCTAATCGTAGGTAGTTGAATAAATCAGATTCTATATTAATGGCCAGGAAGATGTTTTCCCATTTTTTACCCAATAAATCCTATTAAGAATTATATTTTATGTTTCAATGGCATAGATGGTGTCAAGACATTTCTAAAAAGTCTTCTCCTTCCCAAATCTGATTTTCCAGTCAAAAGATATGACCATCTTAATATCGTGGTCGTAGGCACACAATACTTGAAGGAGTTTGTCATCACGGGTCCACGTGGCAGCTTCATGCACCTTGAAGATTCATCCCATCCCTTTCACTTTGGAAATAGCACTAGACTGACACATGGTGGCTTCCATGGACTCACACGGTGTTCCTTCATATTTTTCTCGGTATCTTTAATGGTGGGGCCAAAATTTTGACCTTGGACATGTGGAGGCTCGATGCTTGTTTGGAAACCTGCACCAAATTTTGCTATTCAAATAGTGTCATGTTGACACTTGGCTCTTTATGCCAACTTTCCTTTGTTTTGACTCTTCAACCCCTAACTTTGTCCCTTTTTTTTAAACCAAGTACATGTGGCAAACTGCGCTCGTTTGGAAACCCGCTTTGGATTTTACCTTTGACGGAGCGTCGTTAAGACACGTGGAACCTTTTTCTGCACTCTTATACTTAATCATTTTGGGCCTTCTCTCACTTTTGAATTTGACCTCTATTGACCATTGGCCAGATGGAGGGTTGGTGCATGTTTGAGTCTCCACCTTGGGCTCCCATCTTGAAATTGCGCCAAGATGACACTTGGCACCTTCCACTGATTCAAAGAATATTCAATGGCCGGTGAAATTTTTAGGGCTCTAGACACATGGAGGCTTGGCACTTGTTTGGGTCTTCATCTTGGGATTTAATATTTTGAGGTGCATCATTTAGAAACTTGGAATATTCCACTATCCCCTCCATATTTAGCCAATTTTGGGGCTCATTTTGAACTATTCGCAGAGCATGAAAACTTTGAACCTTCACTGTTTATTTTCCTTTGAGCCTCTTGTTTCTTTAACACTATTTTCTTCCTTCCCCGACCCTCCTACTCCATTTTAGAACCTACACCGTAACTTGGTTATTGTATTTTAAGTGTGGGCTCATTCGATAGAACCATTTTTAGAATTTATTTCTACACGGGGTCGTGGGTGATCCAATTTTACCGGGGTAAAATTGAGATAACAATTGGTGACTCACGGGGACATCTACCTACTAGATGAAGGGACCAGTAACCTTGAAGCATCCATTGGGCATGGAGTCAAGAATGATATCCTAGTATTGATCTTTTTTCTTTGAAAATATTATCCCCGAGCCCGACCGTTTGCACTTGGTGACCACACGATCGCCCTTTGAGAGATAGATTGTCTCGAAAAAAAAATTTAGTTGCTCTACATTTGTTTTATTTTTAAATTAGCTTATTCTGGAGACAACTATGGGTATTATGTCATGAATAATGAAGTTCCTGGCCTCATGCACCTCTAGAGAAATACGAACAAAACTTATGTATAAAGACAAAAATCATACATTCCTCAAATGAGACATGCAGAGGTTGCACAAGCACTTTTTCTCGAAAGAAAACGTGCTCCTACTCCTACTCCTACACTAACTAGAGAGAAATAAGCTAAACAAATCCTACTACGGGAAGGGAGAAAGCGACTTAGTTTCTCAAAAGGGGAAGCCATGAAAATTATTTGACACTGAATCCAATTTGCTGTATGAGTGAAAAAATGACTATAAGCCGGTCCTCCACCCAAATCATCAAGGTATCAACATCAACAAAAATACCTCCTCAAGTTTATTGGTATTGGACTCCTATAGGTGCTGATGGTGAACCTTGGTGCTTTGAAACTCATCCTCATGCCCTGAAGTAGGCATGACTAGTTTTGGCTTCTCCCTTTGCTCCAATGAAGCCAAGTACTTGATTAGGCACGGTTTGATGCTTTGGATGTGCCCATTGTTCTAAAATTTAACTCCAAAAATGGAGTATTTTGTGGACCTTCTTGGATGGATGGTATGAGAGGGATGATATCCTCATACTCTTTCTCTTCCTCTCGTAATAGGCGTGACTTTTGGAAAATCAAAATTTTCCAACTTTGATTCAGAGAGGCATATTGCAAACAACGAGGTTGTGTTTGCATGTTCTCTTCCATGGCAATAGGTTCTTGTGGTTGAAGAATGAATGATGGGGGAGAAAAGATTGCAATTTCAACTGGCTCCTTCTTATCAAAACATTCTTTTGGGTCTAATAGGAAATCAAACTCTTTATTTTCCTTCTATAACAAGGTCTCTCCCCTTCTTGGTGATCTTAAAATCTTCGTTATCTTCACCATATGAAGCTTCATCTTCAAACATGAAGCTAGTGAGTTCAGGCTCTTCCAAAAAATCATACTTTTGGAGAGGTTGAATGGGAGAGGATTCTGTAATCTCTTGTACAACCGACTCATGATCCAGTGCCTTTGAATCTATCTTGGTAATTTTTCATATGCTCCTCTTTAACTGGACTTGGAGCTGATTATTCCTCTTCCTTCATAACTTATTGTGCAGCTTGGGTTGGATCAACATTCTCCTTAGAAAAAGTGCCATTATGGACACTGCATTTAGAGAAAATAGATTGTTGATCTTCTCCTTCTTGTTCTTGTTCTTCTTCTACTATAAACTCAGCCTACCATCATCTTTGTCTCTTCAATCTTGACCTCCTTTGTTGGCTTGACCATCAAGGGGTATTTGTAAACCCAAACCTAGAAGTTGAATGCTTTAGATCTTCTATCTTTTCTTCCCTGTTAGGTTCCTCTTCCTATTGTTCTCCTTGACTAGATTCTTGAGTCCCTTCCCCACATGGAATTGGGAATACAAAAGGAGGGGTGGATGGGGTTTCAACCAGCTTTGTAATTTTTATGGTGGTGAGGGAAGTGGAAATTATTATTTATTTGGAGGGAATGATTACATGGAAGGGAAAAGGGTAGAAGAATTGATATGGGATGGAAGATCGGGAGATGGAGAAGAGAAAACAATACTTGGGGCAGCCACCGAGGGCTTCACTCTTGACACTACTTGAAATGATAAAGATTGAGAAATAGAAAATGAAGGACAAGGAGTTGGTGATTGAATTACCCATTGACATAGTTTTCTTGCACTTTTCTCATATGCCACAATATCCTCAATCCATAGTGTAAGTTGAGGAAACACTTCAACCATAAAGTCAAGCTTCTCTTGAGGGCTGTAATGTCTTGGAAAAGGGACTTCCTAGGAAAAAGGTGTGTTGCAACCAATCTTGAATGCATTCACTTGTCTTTATGTCCCTAAACTGAACCATGCCTACCTCCATTTTTTGAATCTTCTCCAGTAGATTAACTTCTTCCATTTGATTGTTTCATTTTATGCATACCCTTTATCTTGATAAGCTCCATAGCCAAACTAGTTTTGGAAGTGCTCATGTGGGTAAGCATGATTATTTTGGATACGATAATAATGTTGATACGAAAGAGTTGGGAAATGCATTGGAGGTGGATTTAATTGCTTTATTGTAAGTGTGAATTCCATGAAGGGAATGAAGTCATGATTGTATAACTTCATGAAATAGAAGAAAAATGGGACATATGGAAAGAAAAGTGAATGAAGATGGGTGGAAATGGATGGAAAAGGTCTGCAACTTCACGAGATGGGGTTGTTGACCGAGATAAAGTCATCATTTGTGTTTGCATGTGACTCAAAAGGTTGAACCTTAATAGGAACACACCAACCTACTAAGATGAAGTGCTAAGGTGCTTCAGACCTATCCCACTAGACATGCCAAAACTATTAGTGTGGTCACACGATGGCTTATGATTTATTGTTTGTAATGAGACACCTTGGAAAGATGAACAATCTAACCTTTGTGTCTCACCGAGTGTGCCAAACTTGTTAGTGCAGAATCATAACACCCATGAATGGACCGATTGGGAAGTGGGGCATTTGATGTGATTGCACAACATGTGACCATCTCTCAAGTTGTGGGACTTGCAAAACCTGAGATGGACCTCTAGAGAAAGATGGTTCTTGCTTCCTAATCTACCTGCCACAAGATACTCTAGTGTAAGAAGAACCTAACTAATCCTAATCTAACCATTCCCAAGGGACAAAGAGAGAGAGAGAGAGGGTGAAAGATCCTACACTAAGCAGTGATACACCAGAAAAGGAAGTGGTTAAATCATAGATCCAACTGCCTGAAGTGGAGAGAGGTGAGCAAAGGAGAGGGTGGACAGAATGCACCACAGATAAGAGATAGATTTCACATGAGAACACCACTTCAAAACCCATTAAGCACAAATCCCAGGACCTGCAACAAACATCAGAATATGCACAATATACCCTGCAATGATGAGAGGTAAGAAGAGATAATAAAATGAGCCAAGGATGGATAAATCCATCATGAAACAAATTCTATTTCTCTAAAAAGTTACATGGTACATCATCAATGGGAAAGAGGCAAGAAAATGCCATTACAGAGCCATGGGAGGAGGCTTAGACTCCACATTCTACCCTAAGGAAGAAAGAGAGAGGGGGAAGAGGAGAAACAACAACCAACCATTTGAATATGCCCCTTCATTATAATATATAGAAAGAATGAGAGAGAGGAGGGAAAAATTCACATCTGCCTCAAAACCACCTTGAGATATGTATTGAATCTTGATTTGAAATATAAACAACCATAAATTAGTGCACCTCTAAAATCCACCCACAATCTATCGATTCTTTTTCCCTATGTCTACTTGGCATGCTAAGAAAGAGAAATGGAGGATGGAATAAAATCTAATCTTGTAGTTGAAGAAATTGGATTACAGTATTAATGGCCTTGAAAACATTTTCCAAATATTTACCCACTAAAGCCTATTAAGAATGATATTTTATGTTTCCATGGCATAGAGAGTTTTGAAATGTTTCAAAAAGTCTTCTCCCACCAAAATATGAGTTTCGGTAAAAAGATATGACCATCGAAGATTAGGGCCGCATGCGCATAATATTTGAAAGATGTTAAGGGAAAACACTTTGAGGTATTGAGGGAAAGTATCACAACAATACTACAAGCTAAACATGCACATTAATATCATGCGAAAATTACTGAATTTGCAATGAGGTAAGATGATTAACGAAGGAATTTTCATTCACAAGATTAAGAAAAACATACACAAGACTACAAATAATTGGAAAGGTAGAAAATACTTCACATTGAGAGGGAAAAATGGCAAAATAATTGCTTCAACACTCTTGTATCTAAAATTCCCCCTTGTGCTTTGCCAAGGCACACAATATATAGAAAAATTGATTCATCCACCCTTCCTAAAAATAGACTAAGGTTGTACTTGCCCATGCATCCTATTTTTATCCTTTATTTAATAATGAATAAAGGAATAAAATAAAACAAACTAGTACAAAGAGGCATTAATAGCCTTTGGTTACATCTCAATCAACTAAAGTTGACTATTCTATTTTTAATAAAGCTGGGTGAATAATGCTAATAATAAATCTTGCTTGCTGGGCAAGTCTCCTTCCTTGAGCATGTAAATTTGTCTTCTTGCTGATCTATCCTTTTGCTAAAGGCATGCAATATACTCCTGTGCAAGAAAATGAATATTTTTTATCTCCAATACTTAGCAAAATATTCACCTCACTATGGGGACCACCTCCAAGCTTAGGCTTTGATGTTGACATTCCTTTGGCTTCTAGTGGTCACATGGGTGACATACTGTAAATCATCTCCAACTCTTTCAATAGTGGGGACCACCTTGGTTGTGAGCTCTTGTCTTCGTTGGGTTTGGCCACTCTTGTGGACTTAGCAAATTATGAGGTCTACCACCTTTGATTAATATACATGCCATACTATAGTCTCTGCCACCCTTTGATTATCACATGCCTTGTATATTGGTCGGATTTTGCAAAATTTGAATAACACATGATTATGGTTTTATAACCCTTACCTTTTGGGTGATCATTGGTGAACATGATTCGGTCGACACTTTATATTATTTGAAGTTGGACTATAGTTGATCCTTTTGTTTTTGAAGGAAATGATTTTGTTTTAATCATGGGGCTAGCCCCCTTTGCACGATGACTCACCCCTTCAAAATTTGGTCACTGACATGGCTAACTCAGGTAGAGTTCATCTTTAACCTTGGTTTGCATTGAAAATTGGTGATGATCTGGCCGTCGATCTCTGTACTATTTGATTACAAACCATCAATTCTTGACCGTGGTTAGGGTTTCGACCTTGGAAATTAAGGTGGTTGGTGGAAACTGACCATGATGGTTTTCTTTGAAAAATGGTATCGATCTCAGAGCGTTGATCTTGTGTCCTTTCGATTCGTGGTCATTGATTGATTTAGTGATTGAGTTTGAAATTAACCCAACTCTCGAGCTCGGTGGTAAAGGTCATTCGACCTCAATGATCACTCCATTCTATTTTTTTGGGTCTACGGGTGAAGACCCTGAATTTTTTTTTTTTTTCCGCCATTATGGATGTGTTGAAGCTCTAAGTTGTGTTCCCTTTTTGGTCTTCTGATCCTTCGAGCATCTGTATTTTCTTGTCTTTTCTCTATTGGAGCTTTCTGAGTGGGATGATTGTGGATGTTTACCATCATTTTATAGACTTCAAGCTCAGAACTATATTATCCTTTGACCTCTGTGAGTTTCTGTGAATGTGAACACTTTGTTTTATGGTTCTTTGCTTTGCCTTGAGTTCTAAAATTCTATTGCCGCCATGAATATTTTCTTTGGGCTTCTGTGAGCTCTATTTTTTTCCTCTGCTCGATATTTTATTGCTTTGATGGATGCCATGGTAGTGGATTCTGAAGTACTATTCCATTTTCTATTACCTGGTGGCTTGATGAAGGATTTCTTGAGTTCCTGTAACCCTACTTTTAAGGTAAATCTCTAATTCCTCGATTTCATAGTAGCTTAGAGTTAACTATTCTGCCATTTTTCTTATATGAAGTGGGTTTGCTTTCTGATAATGTATTGCATCAAAACTTCGTATTGTATAATGAATGCCATGATTTTTCTAAAGTTTGCTGAGGGCATGTACCTGTGTTTGACTTTACTCAAAAGTGCTTCTTACTTTGATTTGAAAAGGTGGTTGCCATAGAAGTAAAACTTTGTCCAATATCGGGTCTATTTATAAATCTGAAGCACATTTTAACTGGGAATTTCTTCATTTCTATGGAATGGGTTTGGGTTTCTCCTTTATGAAAAATATTATCATCGCACCAACTAGGAGCTATCTTCCTTTCTATGTTGTCATCATTATCTGACTTTGGGAAAGAATTGGGTATTGAAGCCTTACTCTGAAATTCTGAGCTCATTGTGAGTTGATTACGGATCTATCATCTCTACTTCTATTGGGTCTGCAAATTTTTGCATATTTCTACTAAAACCTTATTCCATCATTATGCAGAGAGCTCTTTTATTTTAAATTTTGTACTTTGAGTTTTTCATAAAATTTTTGGTAACTTTTATATTCTTGATTCAAACTCCGAACTATTATGTTCTTTATTTGAGTTTTGTTTCATCCTAAGACTTGAATACTTTGATGCTTTTGAAGAACTCTGAAGTCTCACCTTGCTCGAACTCTTATGCTCTGACACCTTGCTCGAGGTTATGTTTGCATTTGTTATTTTGCTTCAAAAATATCATTAATATGTACTCAAAACCCTTCTTGGTTGTTCTCCATTGGTATTGTAGCATTTATGTATCTTTTAGCATACCATGCATTTTCTCTCTTCAGTTCACCTTTTGGATTGATCTCTTGTAACCTGTAGTTGCATTTGCACTCTTTGATTCTGAAGTTGATGATTACTTGAGGGTTTTCTCTACTTCAATTTTACCAGTGAAAAATTGTTTTCCTTACCTGATCTGTACTTTTCAATTTAAAGTTTGAGATAGTAAAAACCCAAATTTGGGTATCTTTCCCTTACCATGGGTACTAGAAATTACTTTACTTCATTCGATTCTACAATTTGTTCTTGATCTTAAGAGGTCTTTGTACCTTGCATGTGGCTTTTTCTAGAAATTATAAGTAGTTATTCATCCATGTAATACCATTCTCAGGCATAAGCCTTGATTCAGATGCTTTGTTGAAATACTGTAATCTTGTTTCTTTTATTTAGATGCTTTATTTCTTTGATAGTAGTATTTTTAGCATGCTGGAAAATTTGAAATGTTGATTTTCCATGGTGAAGCCCTAGCAAATTTTTTTTCTAGAATTCTCTCTTCCTTCCTTTTTCAGCTATAGTAGTTGTATTTTTTGATTCAGAATATAGAATGTAACACTTTTCTGTTGAAGTTGATTTGTTGTTGGAAACTGAAACATAATAACTATTATCTTGATCATGGCATGCTTTTCTACTTTTCTATATCACTTACTTGATTTACATAAATATTTTAAAGCATGTATTAGTTAAAAAAACATGATGGAAAGATGTAAATGTCCATTTTACATGGTGAAGCCCTGTCAAAATTTTCCCAGAATCCTCTTTCTCATTTTGTTTTCAGTTGTAATCCTTTCTTTCCAGTTAACTTCAACTTCTTGAAATCTGATTCTTCTTCTTTAGTTGCAATCGAAACACGTACTTCTATTTTCAGTCTCTCTTTTTTAATGTAACTTCTTCTATTTGTATGACAATTACTGAAACTTGAGTTGTATTCTTCCTTCATTCCAAAGCATGTACTTAATGACTTAAATGCTTTATGCCATAGGATAGAAGTCATTGAACTCTACAATCTTTGTTGAAAGACTTTATTTATTTCTTCTTGGCTACAACTCTGTACCTGCACACTTAAGAAAATAGTTAGAAAATATTTAGGCTTTTTGGCCTCTCTTATGTCCATGTTTTTTTTTCTTTTCTTCTCCTCCTTCTTTCTGAGTGAGTAAATCATGTATGCAATATGATCTCCAAGTAATTTATATCTCCTATGTAAGAGATTCATATGCATGAATTAGGACAATGTAGGAATATGGATTAACCCTTGAGCTCTTAACTGATGATTTTGTTCTTTTCTTCTTTTTAGGTACAATGCTTCCAGTGGTGAGGATTAAGTTAAAGATGAAGATGCATCAACCAAAGGAGAAGACCCAAGGAAATGATGGGTTCACTCATACTCCTTTATTTTCTCTTTCATGCATGTGTACCTCTTATTTTAGTAGTTGTACTTTACTTTTTAGTTACATCCCATGGCTTGTGTGGGCACATTTGAAATTCCTTATGAATAAAACATTGAATTCTGAAAATGAGTTGTGTATTTCTTTCTACATTTCAGCTTTTTGTATGAATTGTATGATGAACTAAACAACTTAGTAATATAATTGAATGTCTTAATCATGAAGGAAAGAACATTAAAGAAAACTTGTAACATCCAGTAATGAACTCGATTTTGTAATCTGCATTTATGTCTGTTGTTCCAAAACTTAGCATTTCATCTATTCTACAATTGGATGTCTTCATCAAGACAACACAACTATCCTTTGGGGCCTTGTGTTATTTTTTGAAGATAACATGAAATTGTAGGCTATGTGATCTATTACATTTTGTAATAGCAAACATAGCTATAGATTTCATGTAATCATTAATTAATTCAGCAGTAACAATATATCTAAAAGAAATCCCCTAGCTTAGGTATACTTCACCAATGCTATCCATCATAACGACAAGCAAGTTACCCAACCACAAGTGCAAAAATTTTCAACATTTCTAGTGATCTTGTGGGAAAGCTTCCTGCTAGCTTGTAGACTAGTTGCCTTGCTCTTGTCCATTGGGCATGGAGTCTAAAGCATGTAACCAAAATCTACCTTCCTGAAGGTCCAACCCTTCCAAAATGAACTAAAACTTGGGAAAGGATATGGTAAACAGATCACGTGCACAGAAATGCACTTATTGAATTGAAAACATTACAATGTGCAGGAACTGCACTTATTGAAGGGAAATCCTACTCTAAACAGACAATGTAGGATTTTCAATAATAGTGTTTGAGAAACATACCATTCATAGGAATGGGAAGTTCCTCTCCATTCAGCCTCGAGAGCTAAAAAAGCATTGTGTTCTTTGCAAGCTGAAATCATGTAAGGACCACTCCAGATTGTATCAAACTTCATGTGTCTTCCTAGCTTTGCATGATCAACATCCCACTTTAACACAATATCTCCTTCATTGAAGATTCTAAATTTGGATTTCTTATCAAAAGTCTTCTTCATATGTTTTTGATTCTTCTCCATGTTTAAATGAGCTTGATCTCTTAGCTCTTGTAACTCCATTAATTATGCATAAAAACCGCAATGGTTCATTCTCAAGTAGCTCCATTTGATGCAACAAATCTAATGCGGGTAACTCAACTGAAATAGGCATTCTTGCTTCTCTTCCGTAAACAAGCTTGTATGGTGAATTGCCAACTGATATTTTAGGAGTCACTCTATCAACCCAAAGTGTTGAATTCAACATTAGATGCCAAGCTCTTTGGTTATCTTTGAGTGTTCTTTTGATGATCCTTAAAATATTCTTATTAGTACTTTTAGCTAACCCATTACCTTGGGTAATAGTTAGATGAAGAACTTAGATAAATTCCATGATTAACATCCCAATCTATTACCTTTACATCGAGAAATGCTAAAGCATTATCTGATATGATAGTTGTTGGAACACCAAATCTGTAAACTATACCTTCATAAAAGGATAGTATCAAAGTTTCATTAGCATCTTTCAAGGCTATTGCTTCATTCCAACATGTAAAGTAATTTGTAGCAGTCAAAATCCACTTGTGTCCTTGTGACGAAGGTGGGTTTATCATGCCAATAAAATCAAGGCCCCACTGCATAAAAGGTTGATCAACTGAAATAGGTTGTAAAGGCAGTGAAGCTAAACATTATTTTCCAACAAAGAAGGCACATTTCTTACACTTTTGATCCATTCAAAATAGTCCTTGAATATGTTGGGCCAATAGTAACCAACTTTCATAATTTTTAAGGTTGTGGTACATGTTGAGAAATGACCTCCTGCAGGTCCTTCGTGGAATTCTGATAATAATTGCTGAATTTTGTCATAGTCAACACATCGCAACAAGATTCCATTTATATCCCTTTTGAACAATACACCATCAATGAAAACATAGGGTACAACTTGTAATCTGAAATACCTTGTTTATTCTTGTCCATACCTTCTAGATAGATGCCATGTTGTAGATAGTTAACTAAATCAGTCATCCATCTTGATTCTGGACTTCTTGAGCAAGTTTAGGTTGTTGATTTTTTGGCTGAACCATAATGTCTGATTGTTGATATGTAATTTCAGCATGATGTTCTGAATCTTCAGGTTCTGTAGTTTTCCATTTTTCCATATCAGCAATTAGGTGCTCACATAAACCTTTTCCTCGAACTGTCTTAGCAACTGGATATCCACATCATATTCCATAACTTTTGTTATCCAACCTGCTCTTTTCTCATTCAATTATTTATTTAACAAGAAATCTTTCACACTTGGATGAGAAACAAGAACATGAATTTTATTGTTTGAAATCATGTACTTGAAATTCTTTAGCCCTCTGACTACCGAAAGTACTTTTTTCAAGAAATGTGTACCTTGTTTTCGTAATCATGCAAGCTATGTCCAAAGAAAGCAATAGGCTGCTCAATATTTTCATCATTAACCTGAGTTAATATAGTTGAGATTGTTTCAGCTCCTGCAAGTGCATACATTGTAAAATCTTTATCAAAATTTGGATTTGCAAGAGTAGAGACGAGAGATGGCTGTTTTGATTGCTTCAAACCCTTCTCTCCCTTCGCTGGTCCAAGAGAAAGTTTTCCCTTTCTTTAACATAATTTTAATGGTTTAACCAATGCTATAAAATATGGAACAAATCTTTTGACAAAGTTGATTTTTCCTAGAAAACTCTGCAATGCCTTCTTATGATGAGGTAATGATAGCTGGGATATGGCTTGATTTGAAAGGATCAATTGCTAATCCTTGCTTAGAAACAATATGACCAAGTAGTTTACCTTGATGTATTGAAAAGATAGACTTTTTGGGATTCAAAGATATTCCAAACTACCTACATAACTGAAAAGTCTACCTTAGATGCATTAGATGTTCATCAGAATATTTTGAAAATACAAGTAACATCATCTAAATAAACAAGGATGCATTTATTTAACAAGCTGTGAAAATCCATGTCCATTACACGTTGAAATGTTGCACTAACATTTGAAAGGACCAAAAGGCATTCTTTTGTAAGCATAAGTACCCCACTTGGTGGTAAAAGTTGTTTTGTACCTATCTTCTTCTCGAACTAGAATTTGATTGTATCCATTGTAACCATCTAGAAGAGATAGTCTATCTGAACTAGAAACTGTTCTTAAAATCTGATCCATATTTGGAAGTGGGTAATGATCTTTTAATGAAGCTTTATTAAGATCTCTGAAATCCACACATAATCTGATTTCTCCATTCTTCTTCCTAACAAGAACAAGATTTGCTACCCAACTTGAATGCTTAACTGGAAAGATAATACCTGATTCAATCAACTTAGATAATTCTTTCCTCATTAGAGGCTCTATTTTAGGATTCACATGCCTCTATTTTTGCCTAACTGGTTTAGAATTTGGTTGTAATTTGATAGTATGTTGTGCTAAAATGGGATCAAATCCTTTCAAGTCTTGGTATCTCCAAGTGAAAACATCTTTAAATTCTTTGCAAAGATCAATAAATGAATGTTTTTAGCTGAGGAACATACCTTTCCAAGAAACAAATTTTTCCCTTCATCAACTGAGATCTCCTCATAGTTATCAACATGTGTTGATATCTTAGTTTTGTCTTTTCTTAACTGATCATCAGTGTTGAAGATGTCTTCTAATGTGACAAGACCTCGAGGTAGCTTATTTGTCTTTAGTTGAACAATCTGGTCACCATATAAGTGTTGTAATTTATCCTGATTTATTGCTAGAAAATTCAAGCTTCTTGCTGCAAAAATCTAAAATTTGATCATCATTTTCAAAACCTATAGTTCAAATCATTATCAGGTATTGAAGGCCTGACAATTAGCTTAATATGAGGCTGAATTTATTGTTCTCTATCTATTCCAAAGCACTTCAAAATTAGCACCAACTGCTGCAAGTCTATCTGCATGCTTATTTTATGTTCTAGGAACAGATTGGATGTTAATAGCTTTGAAATCTTCCATTAAGTTTGAAACTCTATGTTTGTAAGACTTCATTAATGGATTCTTACAAACATTGAAATTTCTTACTTGATTGATAACCAACTCAGAATCACCAAAAATATGTAGCATGTTAATACCTCTCTTTCTGGCCCAAAGTAAACCATGAATTAATGCTTCGTATTCAGCTATGTTGCAAGTGCATGAAAATTGGAGACTCAAAGCTGAGAAGTACCTTTCATTCATTGGGGAAGTGAGCATCAAACCTGCTCCTTGTCCTTTCTTATTTTTAGCCCATCAAAATGAAGCTTCCAAATCCCTTCCGTTGCATTTTCTATTTTGATAGCAAGGGAATTGGTGTATTTTCTTCATGCAAGCAATACACACCAAACATGTGTTCTTAAACTTATTTGAAAGGATCATGAGAATGTTCTTCATGTGTCTTTTCATCCATAAACAGGTTAGAAACACCATCTAATGCTGAAACATGAGCTACATTATCAAAATTAGACTAGTCTAAAGCTGAATAATTAGCTACTACATTAGAAGCGTGAGGCTCAATGTGAAATATGGCCAATGGTTTGAATTGATAGTAACCTTGGTCCCATAACGAGTAGTGAAAAATAAGAAAGACCAATATGAAGAGAGATAACCTCCTATCTTTGCTATGAAATATCTAGATAAGCATAATGCAAAGTAAGGAGGTAAATCTACAACAGTGACATCTTGTAGAATAGAAACATTTGGGCAAGCATGCAATGTTACCTCTAAATTCCTTGATTACACCAACTATATTAGTTGTAGTTCCATCAAGCTGTAAGACACTCTTTTTGTAGGTTCATACTGCAGACCCAATTTTTTTATAATTACTTTTGGCATAATGTCTTCTACTTGCACCGCTATCCACCATACAATTATGAACAAGATGTTCTCCAATAATTAGTGATAGATAAAATGGTGGCTTCTTGATGTCATGAGCATTTAAGACTTTCTGAACCATCCATTTAACTTCTTTGATGTGGTCTTGTTCCATTGTTCCAAGGACCATGTCTTCCTTTTTGGACTTCCTTTTCTATTATTTTAGAAGAAATGCATCTTAGCTAGTTCATGAGAAAGTAAATCTTGTTGTCCTGGAATACTTAGAGCATCCCACATTGAGATGTTAACATTATGATTTTTCATTACATCAACAATGTTAAAAGAAGCAACAATTTTAGAAACAGATTCTAATGTTTTAGCATAGGCTTTAGTAAAATTGATTCTGCTTCAACTACTTTTGATATCTGAGGTATAAATAACCTTCTTGGATCAGGTTGTAGCTATTTTTGTTGTTCTTTACTAGCTATAACACTGTTGTTTTTTAGAAATAGATGCACTGTTAGCTGGTTTTGGGCTTATGCTTGTTGTTTTATTAGTGATTGTAGGTAGAACATAGGCCTATTCTATTGTTTTTTACTCTCTGCAGCCTTTTCCTGAGCCCTAGTAGTAACTGTAATGAAATCATCTTCACTGAAACTGACTAAATTTTGTTCAAGGGCCTTCTGAACCTGAGTATCTTTCTTCCCACCCTCCATTTGAGGCATGAACAATGTCTCAAATTGAGGTTGTGCAACAAGACTTATGTTCAGAAAAGCATTTGGGTAACTTGTAGTTGAATGGGTTGACTACAAGGTTGACACCACTCTTCTGTAGCCATATTAACTGGAACTAAAGTGTTAGATGAACTAGGAGCCTTTGGGTCAAATTGCCTTTACTGATAAGGTTGTCTATAATTTTGATTTTGTTGGTAAGGCTTGCCTATTTTGTTGATTTAGCTTGATTTTGTTGATAAAGAGCCTGATAAGGTCTACTAGGTAATGCAAGCCTATTCTCAATTGAAGTCAGCTTGTTTCCCATAGTCTATAAAGATTTAAATACGTCATCTGATGGGGTGGAAACAACAGGTTCTATAATTGTGATAGGCTGAGGAATAGGTGCTAAATCTGCCAAAAAAGGCATTGAAGGCCTTGGTGCTAATTTTTCAGCTTGAATAAGACTATTTTCAGCTCGGATGGTGATATCATAGGCTATTGGGAGTGTCTCTCCTCCCATAGACTGAATCATAGTTGAAATATCATTGTTTAATGCCCTAAGATAATAAAGAAAAGTGTGATCAACTTGAGGCTTGACACTTGCTGGAATTCTTTCCCAAGTTCTAGAAAAATGGATGTTGAAACTTGACATAAATTCAGTTGGGATCTCTTTAATGGTAGACAACTATTCTATAAGAGATAAATGATCTTGAATTATCTTGAAATTGTTTAGCAATTTATCACCTAAGTCATCCCAAGTTCTTATGCATCTAATCTCTAGATTTCTATACCATTGCAAGGCTTTTCCTTTAAGAGATGTAGCTAAAAGTCTCAAAGCTACATCCTCATGAGTAATATTATGAACTGCACATAAGGCTATGACATCTTTAATGTGCTCTATAGGTGTAACCTGATTTTCACCAGTGAATGATGGAAAAATTTTCATGGCATCATTAGGGATGTCATGGTAAATTGGGATTACTAATGGGATGCCATTAGTAAAGGTCACAAAATTTCTTGGTGGTTAAATAGCCATTTGAAAAATTAGGATTTAAAAAAAATATTGAGTGGTGAAGGAATATTAGGAGGAGGGTTATCAAAACCAGGCCTATTATAAGGTAAAGTATTACCAACTCTTCTCCTTCTTAGAATTCAAAGGTAAAGAAAAAAACTCAGGAGGAATTCCTCTTACCGATGATCTTGTAGTCACTTTAGGCATGGAACATGCAATACTAGTCTAAAATCAGCCCTAAGGAGTCACCAAAAAGATCTTTAAGTATTTAAAATAGATTTTTGCACCTTGCTGTCTAGAAGTAACTTTTATTTGATGTAAGATCTGTATGTAGATCTATTGTAAATATCTGTAACTTGCATGTAGATCTGATTCGTGTCCCACCAAGGGCATGCCAAAAACTATTATCTCTCAAAAGTGCACCTATAGAGAGATGGCTACAGGTGTTCTAAGCTTGCAAATTTTATCTCTCTTTCGTAGATATAATGGAAACACCTCAGGTCTGTGGGTATACCTATTTTGAGGTGAGTCTCTCGGTATCAAGGCTGGTTCCTTATTGATGTATCCTAGACTGATTTTTCTGAGGTTAAGGGTAAAAGATGACTGTAAAATGATTAAAATTGAGGTGATACACCAAATTTATATAAGGGATTTTGACTGAGTATATGCACAACTAATATATGAAAGGATTCTTGATGCACGAACCAATAGTTTTCTACAGAATGTTAAGGGAAAAACACTTTGAGGTATTGAGGGAAAGTATCACAACAATACTACTAAGCTAAACATGCACATTAATATCATGTGGAAATTACTAAATTTGCAATGGGGTAAGATGATTAACCAGGGAATTTGCATTCACAAGATTAATGAAAAACATACACAAGACTGCAAATAATTGGAAAGGCAAAGAAAATACTTCACATTGAGAGGGAAAAACTAGCAAAATAATTGCTTCAAGCACTCCTGTATCTAAAACGTCCTCCTTATGCTTTGCCAAGGCACACAATATATAGCAAAATTGATTCACCCACCCTTCCTAAAAATAGAATAAGGTTGTACTGCCCATGCATCCTATTTTTATCCTTTATTTAATAATGAATAAAGGAATAAAATAAAACAAACTAGTACAAAGAGGCATTAATAGCCTTTGGTTACATCTCAGTCAATGAAGTTGACTGTTCTATTTTTAATAAAGTTGGGTGAATAATGCTAATAATAAATCTTGCTTGCTGGGAAAGTCTCCTTTCTTGAGCATGTAAATTTGTATTCTTGTTTTGACATGACATCCTTTTCCTAAAGGATGCAAAATATATTCCCATAAGAAAATGAATATATTTTTATCTCCAATACTTAGCAAAATATTCACCTCACTATGGGGACCACCTCCAAGCTTAGGCTCTGATGTTGACATTCCTTTGGCTTATAGTGGTCACATGGGTGAATATGTAAATCATCTCCAACTCTTTCAATAGTGGGGACCACCTTGGTTGTTTTACACATGATCAAGTCTTTACATGGTTTGGCCACTCTTGTGAACTTAGAAAATTATGAGGTTTGTACCTTTGATTAATATACATGTCATATTATAGTCTCTACCACCCTTTGATTATCACATGGGGTATATTGGTCTAGACCTTTGCAAATTTGAATAACACATGATTATGGTTTTGGTAACCCTTACCTTTTAGGTGATGATCATTGATGAACATGATTGGCCTTGACACTTTATATTATTTCAAGTTGGACTATAGTTGATCCTTTTGTTTTTCAAGGAAATGATTTTGTTTTAATCATGGGGCTGCCCTAGTTTACGATGACTCACCCCTTAAAAATTTGGCCTTTACATGGCTAATTCTTAGAGTTCATTTAATTTGAACATTTTGCATTGAAAATTGGTGATGAATTTAGGCCTTGATCTTTGTACTATTTGATTACAAACCATGGATCTCTAAACCTATGGTTGGTTTAATTTGTAAAATGTTATCAAATGCATCTTACCATTGATCAAAGTGGTGGTTGAAAAAATCGATTCGTGATGAAATGATCATCCTTTGATCATCCTTTTGATTTGAAAAACTTGAGTTTGAAATCAATGAAGGGTCTCAACACCATGGTGGTAAAGGTCATTGAACTCAATGATCATTACATTTGATTTTTGGGTTTGGTGAAGCCATTGGAAAATTTTTGTATGACACCATTGTGGATGTGTTTAAGTTTTTCTTATTCCCATTTTTGGTCTTCGATCCTTGAGCATCTATATTTTCTTATCTTTTTGCTTTGGATTTTTCTAAGTGGGATGATTGTGGATGTTTTCCATCATTTTATAGACTTCAAGCTCATAAACTATATTATCCTTTGACTCTCCATGATTTTTTGTGAACATGAACACTTTGTTTTAAGGTTCTTTTCTTTGCCTTGAGTTCTAAAAATTCTATTGCCGCCATGAATATTTTCTTTGGGCTTCTGTGAGCTCTATTTTTTTCCTCTGCTCGATATTTTACTGCTTCGATGGATGTCATGGTAGTGGATTCTAAAGTACTATTCCATTTTCTGTTACCTGGTGGCCTGATGAAGGATTTCTTGAGTTCCTGTAACCCTATTTTAAGGTAAATCTCTGATTCCCTTGATTTCATAGTAGCTTAGAGTTAACTATTTTGCCATTTTTCTTATACGAAGTGGGTTTGCTTTCTGATAATGTATTGCATCAAAACTTCGTATTGTACAATGAATGCCATGATTTTTTAAAGTTGTTGAGGGCATGTACCTATGTTTGACTTTACCTCTGAAAGTGCTTCTTACTTTGATTTGAAAAGGTGGTTTCCATAGAAGTAAAACTTTGTCCAATATCGGGTTTGTTTATAAATCTGAAGTGCATTTTAACTAGGAATTTCTTCATTTCTATGGAATGGGTTTGGGTTTCTCCTTTATTAAAAATCTTATCATCACACCAATGGGAGCTATCTTCCTTTTTATGTTGTCATCATTATCTCGACTTGGGCAAGAATTGGGTTTGAAGCCTTACTCAAATTTTGATCTCATTGTGAGTTGATTATGGATCTATCATCTCCGCTTCTATTGGGTTTACAAATTTTGCATATTTCTATGAAACCTTATTCCATCATTATGTATATATTTTATTTTAAAGTTTGTACTTTTGAGTTTTTCATAAAATTTTTCGTAACTTTTTCATGTTTTGATTCAAAAACTGTGAACTATAATGTTCTTTATTTGAGTTTTGTTTCATCCTAAGACTTGAATACTTTGATGCTTTTGAAGAACTCTTAAGTCTCACCTTGCTTGAACTCTTATGCTCTGACACCTTGCTTGAGGTTATGTTTGCATTTGTTATTTTTCTTCAAAATCTCATTAATATGTACTCAAACCCTCCTTGGTTGTTCTCCATTTGTATTGTAGCATTTCTATATCTTTGAGCATACCATGCATTTTCTCTCTTCAATTCACATTTTGGATTGATCCTTGAACTCGTAGTTGCATTTGCACTCTTTGATTATGAAGTTGATGATTTCGAGGGTTTTCTCTTTTCAATTTTACCAATGAAAATTGTTTTCCTTACCCCGGTTTGTACTTTTCAATTTAAAGTTTCACTTACATACCACGGCTTTTATGACGGGCACATTTGAAATTCCTTATGAATAAAAATTGAATTTTGAAAATGATTTTTCATTTATTTTTTCATTTCAGTTTCCATATGAATTGTATGATGAACTAAATATCTCATTAATATAATTGAATGTCTTAATCATGAAGGAAAGAACATTAAATAAAACATGCAACATCCAAAAGTAATGAAATCTAATTTCTATAATCTGTATTTATGTCTATTGTTCCAAAGCTTAGCATTTCATCTATTCTCATTGGATGTCTTCATCAAGACAACACAACTTTCCTTTGGGGCCTTTTGTTCTTTTGTGAAGATAACATGAAATTACATGCTATGCGATCTGTTACATTTTGTAATAGCAAACATAGCCCCGATTTCATGTAATCGTTAATTAATTCATAAGTAACAATATATTTGAAAGAAACTTCCTAGTTTAGGTATACTTCACCAATGCTATCCATTGTAACTACATTTTCAAGTTACCCATTTTTGCACAAGTGCAAAAATTGTCAACAAAACCCACTTTGGATTTTACCTGAAGGAGCATCGTTAAGACATGTGGCACCTTCTCGCATGACCGTTATACTTAGTCATTTTAGGCCTGCTCTCTTTTGAATTTGACCTCTCGGTTACCATTGGCCATGTGGAAGGTCAGCACAAGTTTGAGTCTCCGCCTTGGGCTCCCATCTTGAAATAGCGTCGAGCTTACACTTGGCACCTTCTCGCCGAGTTGAAGACTTTTAAATGGCCGGTGTTACTTTTGGGGCTCTCGACACGTGGAGGCCTAGCACTTGTTTGGGTCTTTGGCTTGGGATTTAATCTTTGGAGGTGCGCCATTTGGACACTGGAAGCTTCCGCTGTCCCCTCCATACTTCGCCAATTTTGGGGCTCGTTCGAACTATTTGTAGATCCCGAAAACTTTTAACGCTCATCGCTTATTTTACTTTGAGCCTATGGTTTCTTTAACACTATTTTCTTCCTTCCTTGACCCTCCTACTCCATTTTAAAACCTTCATGTAACTTTTTTGTTAGATGTAGAAGCGGGCTCGTTCGACGGAACCGTATTTTGAATTTGTTTCGCACGGGTTGTGTCAGGTGATCCAATTTTGGCGAGGGGTCAAAATTGAGATAACAGAATCATCATCCATATTTTTAAACTTGTGCTTATCCGGTGGTCTCCTCCTCTTCACATTATGACTTTGATGTATATCTAAATTTCCTACAATTGATGCAACAGATGGGTGATATTTTAACTTCAATAGAATGTTCCAAATTATCATTTGCAGATTTTAGAAAAGTTATTTTGTGTATACTTGTCCCTAAAAGAGAACTAATACATAGGTTGGTGAAAACTAATCTCCAATGTACCCTGGTAGTAGGATCAACAACAATCCTCCTCCTCATAGATCGGTAATACCAAGAAAAATATCGTTTCCCAAAATCCAAGTGGAAAACAAGGAGGTGAATCTAAACTTGTAGGATTTAAAAGTAAAACCATGAGGAATCCCTAGCTCCTAGCGATGAATGCTAAGAGCAATATTCCCATGAACCACAAAGAGTGTCCTCAATCACCTTTTCCATCTCCATATCATCATGGAACAAAAATAGAAATATTTCCCTACAATTTATCTCGAATTCCACATTCCATGCCCATTTTCTTATGCACCAATCTCTTAAAAATTGATATTAGGTCTTAGAAAAAAACACTTTCCTATAAGCAAAAATTTATACTGGTTCTAGCTTTATCAATGACAAAACCAAGGATCTCCAACTATAGATCGAATCTCTTCAGATGGAGAGAGCTTCATGTGCTCGCAGTGTGGATCCCCAATATCTGGAAGCCCAAGTCATTCTGGGTTATTTTTTTATATTGATATCTCGCACATTAAAACATATAAAATGGTGAATTTTTTTAGCAGTTAATCTAGTGTTATTATTATTTTTATTTATTCATTATTGTTTAAAGTTAGGAATTATTGTTGTGTGTTATGTTATGTTACATCATGTTGATGTGTATTTAATGATTTAGAAATATTTTTTTACTTTACTTCTCACTTTTTAATTATATCAATTCAATTATCTATAATTTTTCCATTTTTATCTTTTGAAGTTTTTTTTTCTTTTCTCCTAATTCTCTGTCACACTATCTATTCCAAGTATTTTGTAAGGGCTCTATTAGATTTAGGAGATACCCTACATTTTTACACATAATACTTAATATCACCTTGACACCATAATGGATCTAAAGTTATTTTTCCCATTACCTTTCCTTTCAAAAAATAACTTACTTTAATAAGATCTTCATCCCCATTATGTGTCATGTTACACATTAATATGTTCTTAATTGTAATTCAAGAAGTATTTAAACACATTGTGAATTAGTTCATTTAATAAAATCAGCTATATGTTGACACATCAAATTATTTACTTTGAACTAGAGTACTATTGAAGAGTGGACTCCATTTCGCTTTAAAATGTCCTCACACATAAATCATATGTCAAGCATTTATAGATCTATTCTAGTTGTTGTTATGTTACAAACATATAAAAATGGTAAGTATTTGGAAATATGAGTGGTTTTAACATGTGTTGAGTACCTCTTTCAATATTTTTGAATCATAAGGGGGTTAATAATAATGGAGTTATAACATATGATCTCTTAACAATACCTATTTTTTTAATTTTACAATGAAAAAAGTGTAGAATAGGTTTTCTTTGAAGAGAAAATCAATTTATATGTGATTCATGAGTGGACTAGATAATTATAGAGATAATTTCACATGTCATGACATGAATATTAAAAACATATACTCAAATAAATATTTTGTGTTAATCCAATTCTATAACAAGCTTTCTAATTTTATCTTACATGGAAAAAGTTCAAGAGATTATGAAAGTTTGATATTTCGAGAGGTTGTTTACAAAGATTTCTTGACTTTTTTTCTGAGATTTCTACTAACGATTGTTCACATAAATATGAAAAATAAACTATAACTCTAAAAACCCCATTTTTCTAATCAGTGCATGTAAGGATAGGATAGTTTCGTTGAGTCTTTTCTCGGATAGTATATTCTCATTGAGTCTACATGAGGGAGAGGATACAGTGTGAGACCCTTAACTTTCTTTTTCTCTCCCCTCTATATTTATTACATTATCCATTTGTATCTGGGGCATTAGAGTTGGGTTAAAGATAAGAGAAAAATTATGCCCTATATAGAGAGGGGTAGGCTCTCGAGCACTTCATCAACATAGAGAGATATGGGCCCTCACCCCACACACATATTTGATTATTTAATTTATATTATTAATTATATCTCAATTAAACCTAATTACATGTTATGTGTATATTAAGTTTATTTATTAGTTTATCTATGTTTCTAAAATCACCTTCTAGACTAGCATAATATCGCACAACAACCATGTACACACAACTACAAAGCATTGTATATAATATCTCAAATCGATGTTAATTATGTTTTGATAATCTACATCAATGTGAGCAATGAAAATTAACAGAATAATGATAGATAAATGAATTAAATAAAAATACTTCTCCTGTAACTTCCTTGCAAACCTTAACAAAGATTGTGAGGCACTTAGACTTGCAAAATCATAAAATGTTTGAATTATGGTTATTGATAAATTATTAAAAATATGAATACAATGCTACAACCATGGATACACAAGGATGTGAGGGTAAATTTGGTAGAAGTTAACTATAATTTTCATAATATTAAAGGGATAAGTGTGAACTACTTAAAATTTGTAAAGCTAATTAACTTAGACTAACACCTAAAATTATAAAATAGCTAAACTAAAATATAACATAGTACCATGAAGATCAAAGCTTATGAGAATGCATAAGGAAATATACATGATATTAATCATCTAAACTACAAGCATTCTTATTATGTCAAATTATTTCTTAATTTAAATGAACCTAATTAAATCTATGCACAATCAAATTAGATGTTGGTTCTCCAAAGAGAGGAGAAGATCTCACAAAAGAATGGTTACAAGGCCAAGCTTTGATCTTCTTCTACTACTCAACAATGGTATAATTGAATGCAAAGTAGCTATGCCAAATTAATGGAGAAAGCTCTTGATCATATGTTTAATATGATATACTATTCAAAGTATGGTGTAAGGTGTGACAAGAGGAGCTTGGTCCTTTTATAGCTTTCTATTTGGAGAGAAGCATGAATCCCAATGAATGTGGGACGAAATATAAAGGATAAAGTAAATTTAGATTAGATAACCATGATTAGATTATTTAAGTAGTGGGCTAATAACTCATGGGAGTTAAGAGGTAATTTAATTAATCAAATGAGATTGATTAATATTCTAGAATAAGATTTTCTGGCTATTTAAAGGTGATTGAGGAGGAATTTGATAAGATTTGAAGCATTTGAAAGTGGGATTTAGCCATTAAAAGGGTTTATTGATTAAATGCATGTTAAAAAGGCTTAATTAAATAATAAAAGTTAACTAATTGATTCTAAGAGGATTATAACAAACGAAGTGTTGTTAATTGGCATCGAGAATGTGATAGAAGCTATTTTATTAATTAAGTGTTGTTAATTGACCAAAATGGAGGAAACGCTAGTTAATTAGTGGAAATGATGAGATAGAGGATAATTGGTACCAGTTTAGCATTAAAAGCGCATGAGAGGATTTTAGGTGTCTACATTTTACCTTATTTCGGGTGGAATAATTGACGCCACTACAAAGAAAGTAGAAAAACATTAATTGTTTTTTTTGGGTGAAACATTAGTAGAATGTAGGATGCCCCCTCGAGTGTTGATGGGGTGATAGAAGAAGTCGATTGACGATCAAAAATAGGAAGGAAATGGATAGAAGAATCTAGGTGGAAGAAAATTTGAATAGTAATGAGAATTGATAGATGAAAATGGAATAGCCTTTGCATCCAACTCGTTTAATAAAAAAATTGTTTCATCACTTTGCTCATATGATCTAAATCATTGTCCCTTATTAAAATGTATGTATACAACAAAAGTGTAAAATAAAATGAAAAGCTATAATAATAACATTTGGTCATTTCTAAAAATGCTTAACTCTATGCAACATACATAATGAAATACAATACAAGAAATTAAATAAGATAACCTAATAGGGAAAAATGTACAAACACATACTCAAAGCGACAACATTCAAGAAAGTTGCACTAACATTTTTATTATCAAGCTCTAGTTCCCGAATGTTCATCTTTGAATGACAAGGGTTAAAAATGGTGCCCAAAGAAAGGATACATGCGAGGGGAATAATAGAGGACACTTGGGTCCCAAGAAAAATCTATTGTGCTCTATGAAACAATACCAAGAAACTTGTTGTTACTAGGGATTAAAAACATATCAAGCAGAGATGAGCTTTGTTAATGAAGGTAAATCAAAATGAATCATGATTCATTGTGCGAGAACAAGTGAGAACCTAAGAAATATGTTTTTTAATGATATTTTGATGTTTAAGGACAATGAGTTTCATACAAAGCTTTAATACATGCATGTTGTTTACCAATTTTTGAAATTTTTGAATTTTATAATTCTTTTGATTTTTAATGTTTTTACCCATTTTTTGGCGTTTTTTATTTTTTTGAATTTTTACATTTTACTTTTTTTTAGAAGAAAATGATTTATAATAATGAAAATATCATGGAATATCACCAAAAAAATATGGTAAGAAATAATATGCCCTGTAATAGAAAGGGTTGCGAGAAGTAAAAAAATTCCCCAACTTAGCGAAAATTGACAAAAAATGATTATTTATTAAAAAACACCATCACAACGAGTACTAGAAGCATTTGAAAGAATCACGAGAGGTCCAATAATGCTTCAGGGCTATAGGCATGACACATGATGGGGTCATAATGGGTATAAATACAAAAACACGAGGTAAAAACTATAAGCGGCTAGTTATTTGTTACCTACCCTTACAAATTTACCGATGATTTTTCTCTCACAAGCTTGTGAGAGGAATGACAAGTGATTCAGAACTATAGACATTATTCGGACCGTATTCGAGACTACATGAGGCTTGCTTGGGATGGCTCACAAGTACACAAAAGTTTTTTTCATTTTTTACTTCATTAATTAACATTTATTATAGTTAAAAAACCATGTGAAAGAACTAACATGGCTTTCCCCTCAGGGGTGTACAAGTGTGATTGGGCCTGCGTTGGCATGATGCGAACATATACAAGACCAAATATGCATAAAAATAGGTTCTTACCATGAAGAATCCTACAAACACAAGCACAAGAACGTATGGGCTGGGCGATGGGGGCACACTCGGTGTCAAATTAGACGTGATGACGTTGAAAGGGGTTTGGGAGAATAGGGGAATACTTTCATTAAAATATAGGCATTGGTGTAGGAAAGGGGTGTCGCTATGCTATGTGCGTTGGCACTAAAATTGTTATTATTTAGAGCTTAAAGGGAAGTCTAGCATTGATTCTGAGGCCAACTTCATACAACCTTAGAAGAATTTTAGGAAATTGTTAGAAGAATTTAACCATGAATAGAATAACTTAGATGATGTATTCTCAGAAAAAAATGATCTTAAAAAGTGATTTGGTTGATTCCCGTAGGTTAAATGAACTATATTGGAGATGCAGAGCGACTTGTGTTGGCTAAGGGTTTAGGAGACTAGCATCTCACGACATGATTGCATCTTCTTAGAGATGACACTAGATGTTATAGGGATATCTCATTTATCTTGCATGTCGTAGATTACTCTAGAATTTAGCCTTCCTATATCCTTAGCTAAAAGATGATAGAGTGAGATTCGAACATTTCTCTTTGCGACAAGTGAAATGAGCGTCACTTTAGAGGATGTGTGGCATATTTTGAGAGTGTCGATCTAGGGCTAACTAGTTACTTATGATAGTGAGCATGGCCATATTATTTAAATTTTTTGAGATGTTTGGCATGGGGATATACCTCGTAGGGTATGTAATTTGACCTTACTAGATGTTTTGTTGACTCATAGCTTGCATGGATTACATATATTTGATGGCTCTAGTTAGTGGCACATTTTCATTTAACAAGACTAGTGCTTATTTTTATTTGGGCTTGATTGGAGTTATACGGTTTTATCGGTGGAGTGGTTTATTAATGGGGTAGTGCTTACTAGCGCATTTGTATATAGATATGCATTTGATAGCATATCGTGGTTAGAAGATCATGGGTCTCAACGACATTACTTGATATATGGGCTGAGATCATTTAGCCATTTTCGCATCGACTATGAGTTTTGTGCACCTGGGATCTTGGTGATCCATACATTATGAGCTATTTACAAGTTGGTGAGGACATACATTGGCACATTAGAGACATGCCTTACTACATGTGGGCATTTTACTAGATACATCTCCACCTAGTGACATAATGGCCATATAGATTATATCAGTGGTCCAGGAGGATGTGGCAAAACTCATCGTAGTAGGGGTTGAGCATTTTATTATTGGGAGCATGGACCATATCATTGAGTGGTACCAAGTGGAAAGAGTTGAATTTTAGTTTGGCCTCATTGAGGGGATTAGTGGAGAGGGAGATGTGAGATGGTACAGTGCACCAATCTAGAGATATTTTTACATTGGGCCTTGTATTAGGTTATGACGAGAACGAGAAAACTTCTCATAAGTGGTTTCACAAATTTCGGTCCAAAGGGTGGCCATAGATAGTGGATCTAGGGGAGACCCAAGATTATTCGAGATGGTACACAATAGTGTTTCTGTAGTGGCTCACTATACCACACGCAACTATTTAGGCTGACATTAGAGTAGTAGCATAGGTCCTATAGGGATAGGATCTTTGAGCACAATATTGGTAGGTACACAAGTAGCAAAGCTCAAGATGAGATATAGGAAAATCCATAGGCATGAGACCAAGGAAGATTGGGTGCCGATTTACCATTTTAGGTTTAGATGCCCTGCATCACAAAATTTAAAGTGTTTACAAGGCAGTGCTCCATAGGTTCCCTAAGTTCCACTATAGGTTCCGTTATAGTTGATTCCTTTAAAGAAATATCCTAGAGTAGGGCCCATTATAGGTGCTCTTGATCACCTCCACATGCACCAAATCTAGCACATAACCCACCAAGGGATGGAGGAGATGGAGAGGATATGGATATGATGATGGGTGGGATATATGGGGTTACCCACCACATAGTCTAGTGCTGGGAGTATGGGAGTACTTCATTGTGCCATTACCAAGGTCTCCACCGAGATAGAGTGCAGGTGATTTAGGTGATATAGCTGCCTTGAGGTAGCACTTACAATAATCACATGGTAGCACAACAACTTTGAGTCACCATTGAGAGAGATTAGCTATCTCTGTCGAGAGATTATAGTTCTATGCTTACATGTATAGAAGGTAATCCCTTTTTTTCCCTCTTAGTGATGTCATATGATGTTAGATTACAATACATTTTTAATTTTCATTTTCATGATGATGTAGCTTAGCATTTATTGATATATCATGTATAGATGTGATGATAGATGATATGATGATGAGATGATAACAAAATGTACAAGCAAACAAAAAACACAAGTTAATCAAATATAATCAAAACAACACAACTATGTACAAATATGCAAGATAAAATGAAATCAATGCAATTCACAATAGATCAAAGTAACACTCAATCTAAGTAAATAAATGAATCCAATTTATAACACACAACACGAAGAAGTAATGTAATCAAAACTATGTATAATCAAACAACTAAAGTAAGAAAACCACTACTTTGTTTTTGTGGGACAATTTTGAAATGTTTTATGTTTGTTTTGTATAGTATCTTGACAATGTTCTATTGTTTTTAATTTTTATATGAAACGTTTTGAATGTTTTAAGTTTTTCGACCAACATGTATGAATGTTTTGGGATTTTTAAAAGTTTTACACATGTTTTTGATGTTTTAAAAAAGTTTTTGAAGCTTTGTGGAAGGAGACAAAGAAATGTAGATGCCCCCTAATGATAGATGGGATGTACAAGGGCAAGATGCCACACATATGTTCAAGAATTGAAGATGCAAAGTTTCCGAATGTGGCATGGGAATATAAATAGGAAAAATCTTTACACACAAAAAGTTGGATCGTTCGGATCATGTCCAAGAGGGATAGGCTCAAAAATATCTCAAACATAGGAAAGGACTAGCTTAGGATAAAGCCATCATAATCCTACATTTTGAGATTCTTGTGAACAATGGACCCTCCAATGGTGCCGGAAATAGGTTTTCACCAAAGGACTTGTCAAAGGTTCCACCATTGTGTCGTTTCCACACTTGGATGCATGGAGTTATCTTTTATTATTCTATTTTTATGCTTTTTTGTTTGTTTTTCTGATTTTTTTGGAACATCATACTCAAACATGTAACTAATTTAGATGCATGAAGTTCATGGGTTCTTTTAGTTAGTCACCATTTTATTAGGCAAGATTTTATGCACCGAATGATATTTTATGACCACAACATAAGGCCCTAACTAGTTTGGCTCTAACTTACTTTTTATCTCACGCTCCTTAGTTGTGTTGAACTAATTTTCCTTCATCATGAGGTCTCTTGCCTCAAAGTGGTGAGGTAACCTTCTTTTGTTATAACTTATATGCACTTGAGTTCGACACACTTTGAGGTGATCATGGGTGTGAAGTATTTTCTCATCACATAGCTCCATCTCTACTAGGCAAGCCACTCTATAATCCTCCTCTTAATCTAGATATTGTCTCAATTCTATATACAAAGAGAGGAGCTCAATCTCAAGAGGTAAAACAACTTCAGTTCCGAATACTAGGGAATATGGAGTTACACCAGTAGGGGTGCAGATGGATGTTTTGTATACCAGAGATAATTTGGAGGGTCAAAATCAGATGTCAGTTGTGGCTAGTATTATTCACAATCTTCTCCATAATATGGAAAAGAGTTTTATTTGTGGCCTCATCCTATCCATTACCTTGAGGGTAATAAGGGGTTGAGTACTTGAGATTGATTTGAAAGCATTTACATAATGCCTTCATGGTTTTATTTTTGAAGTATTTTTCATTGTCTGTGACAATGGGCGTAAGGGATGTCGAATGGAAAATTATATTGTTCATTATAAACATGGATATCTGTGCACTTGTGATATACATAAGAGGTAAATCCTCTAACCACTTCATAAATTATTCGCTGAAGTGATAATAAACATGTGGACATCGAGGATGACCAAGTAATATTTTTGATGAAATTGAGCCCCCACTTTGAAAAAGGCCATGACATTGTAATAGGATGCAAGGATTGTGCTGGTGCATGAATCAAATTGACATATTTATAACACATCAAACACTTATTTATATACATATAATAGTTTCTTTCCATGGTAGTCCAATATAGTAACCTACTCTTTAGTATTTTCTTTCCCAACACCATCTCATTGGTATAAGCCCCACAAATACCTTATGAACATATTTAATCACTAAGATGGATTCACAAGTATAAATACATCACAACTAATTCATGTCATTCCTCTACAATAGATATTTCCCCAAGTAAGGTGTAGTGGGATATACACTGGATAAGGTTTCTTTTATTAGAATGGGAAATGTCTAGAGGGAAGGTTCCATCATGAAGGTAATTAAAAATATCAAAGTACCATGGTGAATGGGGACTAAAAATTCACAAATAAACCAAGACTTTGGCATGTCATACACGTGTGTCAGTAAGTTATCCATAAGAAGGGTATATCATTCTATCTAGGTGGGATGCATAATAAATAACCCATCATAGCCATGGTGTCTATCACTCAATTATGCCCTCTAGAAATTTTTCCAAAGGTGATCTGTATGAATAACTCTTTTAATGTATCAACCATTTTTTAAGGAATGAGTTTTTCATCCTTAAATTTTTACTCATCTGTAACTTATTTGATAATCAACATAGAATCTCTAGTCACATTAAGTTTCGTGATGTCCCAACGTATTGCTATCTTCAGCCCTGCAATGAGAGATTCATATTCCACTATGTTGTTTGTGCATGGGAATCCTATTTTGAAATCTTGTGGGAAAAAATACCCGAAAGGCGTTATAAGTACAACTCCTACTTCGAACCATGGAATGTGAAGGATCCATCAAAAGACATGTGCCATGTTATGGATTCCTCGATATACATGACTACCATGTCTGGAAGTTCTGGACTCAATGGTTTTATACCTAGTAAAGGGTCTTTAGCTAATTGATCCTCTAGTACCAACCCCTTGATTGATTTTATGATGGATGTATTCTATATCAAATTCACTAAGTAGGATGATCCAATTGGCCATCCTTCATGTAAGCACTGGTCTTGATAGTAGATACTTCAATGGGTCCACCTTTGATATTAGCTTGACTTTTTTGTTTAGCAAATAATGATGCAATTTTTGAAAGAAAAAGTATGGCCAAGCAAGCCTTCTTGATCTATGGGTAATTGATCTCATAAGAAATCAATGTCCGACTTAGATAATATACAACTTTTTCCTTTTGCTCCTTGTCATATTGGGCCAAGATTATTCAAATTGCAAATTACGTAGTAAAAATATACAACATTAGTTGTCCACCGCAAAAGGCAGCATTAGAACAAGGGGTTTTGAGAGATATTCTTTAAGAAATGAAAATTTTGTTATTGTTCTGGACCCCATAGAAAGTTGACATCTTTCTTAAGAAGATGCATAAATTAATGGCACTTTTTCTATGAGTTGGGAAATGAATATCTTGATTTCTTGAATTTTCCCTGCAAGTTGTGTAGTTGTTTGATGTTTGTAGGAGGAGGCATCTCTGTGATAGCTGAGAACTTAGTTGGGTCTACTTTAATTCCCCTCCATGATACAATAAAACCTAGTAATTTCCCTGATAACACACCAAAGACACCATTTTTTTATTTAGACACATCTTATAGTCCCTTAAACACTGAAAGATGTGTAGTAGAATATCCAAATGGTCTTCTCTCATTTTGTAATTGCCCAAAATATCATTTACATAATATTCTATTATGTTAATGATCATATCATGAAAGATGACGTTTATAGCAACTAATAGGTTACACCTGCATTCTTGAGGCCAAAGGGCATGACTTGGTAACAAAAGGTTCCCCAAGGAGTTGTGGAGCTTTTTATTTTGATCTTATTCAACAATATTAATCTAATTATAATCTGAAAATCTATCCATGAGTGATAACATTTTATTACAAGTCATGGAATCAAAATCATACCTGATATTAGGGGGAGAGGAAAGTGGTACTTAGGATACACTTTATTTATGCCTCTTAAATCTATACAAACTCGATACCCACGAGATTTTTCGATAGGTAAAACATTTGAAATCCACTCAAAGTAATCAATATTCGAATGAATCTTACTACAAATAATCTTTCCATATCCTCTTTAAACAAAACCAAAACATGAGGATGTATTTTCCTAAGCTTTTATTTAATAGGATTTGTATTTGGGTGCACAACAATATTATGCACTATTAATGCAAGATCAAGTATTGCCATATTTGTGTAGGACAAAGAAAAGATAAATGGTAATTCATGCAAAAGAAAGATAAATGTCTTTTTTCTTGAGGTGAGAGCGAAGCTTCTAACTTAACCATCCTAGGTAATTCTTTTGTTCTAATGTTGACCTCAATATTCTCCTCCACAAGAAGCTTAGAATCTTCTTCCATGCATGTAGGATCAAGGGGGAGATTGAGATATGCCTCCAAGGGTGTCTTGATGATATTTTCACCCTTGGATAAGTCAATTTATTTTTCATGTAATTTTTCCTTTTGTTTGTCTACCAGTGCCTCAAAAAGGTTTTCACTATAAGACTTGGACTTATTATTTTTGCATCTAATTCCCTCCGTGAGAAATTTTGCCCTTGGTTTTTATTTTATTTTTATGACCACAAAACTCAGCATCTTCCCAAAAATATGCGCATGGGTCAACTTTAAGGAATAATCAATTTTTATGATCACCTACTAGATGTTATCTCGGATACCCATAAACTCACAAATAGCCTCATCATTGGAAAATAATTCAATCAATACATGTTGTTATTGGTCCCAATTCACCAAGGAAGGATAAACAAGGTTTAATTTAGGAACAGGGATAGGTAAGGTAGGGGATATGGTCAATATAGTTGTATCAGAAAATAGATTGGTGGAGGCAAGGTCTTCATAAAGACTACACCAGGAATTTGTTTTGCTTTTATAACTTGACTCACTATCTTCGCATTCAGAAGAAGTGGCATAAAAATATGGATAAATAGACCCATATGGTCAAATACTGATACCATATTTGCACATTTTTTTGTTTGGTTCCAAAAGAGGTTCTTGCACTCCTTTTTCCTCCGTACTCATAGCCTTACCTTCGATAGCCCATGGTGTACATTTTTTTTTTTGGAATTTCATATTTACGATGCTATAAAGATGATGCCATAACATCCATGGGAGGTGGTATCATAGAGTTACATAACAGCTTTTCATCAACTAGCTAACCACCAGGAGTAAAGTCCTGCAACGAGAAATTATTTTTAGGACATTGATATTTGTGACAAGGTCTACCATGTGATTTGGGTGATAGAGGAAGGTTTGAAACCAGAAGGGCCTATTAGAGATCATACTCCCCACAATTGAAAGGGTCTTCATCTCCCATGTAGCAAAGGGAGAAACTCATTGAAGAATCATTGTCATTGGGGGTCCATGCATAATCTTCATCAACACCTTTTCCCAAAAATGTGAGTGGGAAGTTGGAGGTTGGATACGGGGTGGGAAATTAGTTGGGCTCGCGTGAAAAAAATCCTTTCGCATGAACCCCTTCATTCGAAGTGCCACGTAGTGTATATAATTTCCACATATGACATGGAAATTGATTTGCACTTAAAAGTGTGTTCACATGAACCACCCTTTGGGAAAACCACCTTTTGGAAACCCCAAGTGTATATACTAGAGGTGGCACGGAGGATCTCACTTTTCCTCCACCGTGATTTCTTCGTGTGATGATAAAAAATCTTCCCGCACGAGAATCCTCTATAGAGCCAACTTCGCAATCTCCAAAGAGCCCACAATAAGCCCTGTATGTGAAAATTCTTTCTTTTTGTAAATATTAGGAAAAAAATTGAAACCATACTATAATTTCGTTGGAATCTTAAAAAAATATGTGAAATAATATATTACTTTTCATTAAATGTTGGCAAAAGAGAACTACCTACCTAAGTGCCTACCCCTTTACTTAAATCTCTTGTATCATGACTATGTAATTACTTCCCCTTAGAGGGTTGAAAATCATCCACAAACATGCATTATTGCTCCAAAATTGATACAATACACTACAATGGCCAAGAGGCAAGATTTGCATTACAAGTTTTAATGGGAGGTTTTAACTCCACAAATCACTTGTAGAAAAAGAAGAAGGGAGGGTGCAAAGCCAAAAATGTCCAACCTTTTGAAAAAATCCCCTCCTTACAATATATAGGAAGAATTAGAGAAGGAGATAGAAGAAATCCAAAATCTAGCTTCAACCACCCCAAAATTGCATTGAATTCACCTTGCAACAATGATGGGTTCTACTACAAAACCCATGCCTCCATGTGTTTTTCCTTTGGGAAAGAAAGGAAGCCCATACCTCATAATTTTGGTAGGTGAGAAGCCTGACACCCTAAAAAATGGCAGACTATATTTCTTCATTTTCGAGTCCGAAATGCATGCAACCTCCGAAATCCTAAAATTTAGATTTTCAGAAATTTTGGTTTTGAAGTCGAGCTACTGTTCACCGCTCAAAATGGCCTAAGAGTTCAAAAGTCCAAAAAGTCCGAAAAATTCAAAATTTTAGACTTTCAAAATTTGAATTTCAGACATTGAGTCTTGTTTTTTTGTTTTGGGGCTTGAGAGTTCCAAAATCCCAAAATCCCAAAATCCTGAAACTTGAAATCCCAAAATCCAAAACCTAAAATCCTAAAATCCCAAAATCCCAAAATCCAAAATCCCAAAATCCCAAAATCCCAAAATCCCAAAATCCCAAAAATCCCAAAATCCCAAAATCCTAAAAAACCCAAATCCAAATCCCTTCCCAAATCCCAAAATCCGAAATCCCGAAATCTAAAACCTAAAATCCCAAAAAAATCCCAAAATCCTCAAAATCCAAAAAAATCCCAAAAAAATCCCAAAATCCCAAAATCCCAAAAACTCTAAAATCTGAAAAAATTTCAAAACTAAAAATACCCTTTTGAAGATTAGCCCCGATCTATCAACTAGTGAAATTTGGACTTGTTTTGAGCAAGTTAAGCCCCTAAAAATTGATTTTGGAGTTCAGCCTGAGAGGTGAAAAGTCCAAAATTTGAGAACTTGCAATTTCTTTATTCACCCAACTCCAAAATGCAATCCTCCATGACTGAAACAACCCCGTCACCTTCTCTCTGCATGCAAGGTCATGTTTGTCTATTTTTCCTGAGAGGAAAAATTGGATAACAATTTGGTGACTCGTGGGATCACCTTCCTGCTAGGTGAAAGATCAGTTGCCTTGAAGTATCCATTGGGCATGAGTCATGAATGATAGCCTGATACTGATATTTTTCTTGAAACTTCTCCCCAACTACTTGCACTTGCTGATCCTAAACCTATTCCGCTTTGCACTCTCAATTTTCATAAGAAAATCTTGAAGATGAGATTTGAGAGTAGAAAATTGTCTTGACTGGAGTTTTCACCTACTTCCTAAAATGGATTGTTACAACATTCACTGGAGGCACACTGAACTATGCATAATGATACAACCTGGGAGCAACAAAACCTGTGCCAAAGCACTTAGGAAATTGAAACCTAAACTACAACAAGACAATGTGCATACGCACTTAGAGGAATTAAAATCCTAGGCTAATATTTACAAGGGTGAAACCTTTTCCTTTTCAAAGTAAAATGTTTAAGATAGATCCCATTAACCGGAATCGAAGCTCCTCTCCATCCAATGTAGACAATTGGAAGGCATTGCTACTTTTACATCCCGTGACCATGTAGGGGCCACTCCAAATGGCATCAAACTTGGAATGCCTTCCTGGTTTTTCCCGATCTACATCCCACTTTAGAACTAGTCCCCTTCCTGAAAGGTCCTTGCTCTTGCTTTCTTATCAAACCATCTTTTGACTAAGGCTTGATCTTTCTCATCATTTGAACTACATGTTCTCTTGATTTCTTCCAATTCCATCAACTCTGCATACCTAGCCTCCATTGGTTCAAACTCATGACAACTCCAACTTGTTTCATGAGCTCCAATGTAGGTAGCTCTAATGATATAGGCAACACTGCCTCTTTCCCATAGACTAACTTGTAAGGGGAATTACTGTTGACCTCTTTGGTGTGATCCTGTCAGCCCATAATGCTGATTTGAGCTTAGTATGCCATGTCCTTGGTTTTCATCTAGAGTCCTTCTGATGATTCTTAGTAAATTCTTATTTGTGGACTCTGCCTGCCCATTACCCTGTGGGTAATAATTTGAAGAGGTGCTCAAGTAGATTCCATTTTTAACAGCCCATTTTGTGATCTTGGAACCTAGGAATGCCAATGCATTTTCTGATATATATGATAGTGGTTGGTACTCCAAACCTAGTCACTATCCCTTCATAAAAGTCTAGTATGCTAGACTCATTTTGCTTCTTTGAGTGCTACCGCCTCGGTCCACTTGGTGAAATAGTCTGTTTGTTGTGAGAATCCACTTGTGACCTTGGCTTGAATTTGGATTGATGACCCAATGAAGTCCAATCCCCATTGCATGAATGGTTGGTCAACCAAAATTGGGTGCAATGGAAGTGTTGCTAACCTTTCTTTTCCTGTGAAGAATGCACATTTTTACACCTTTTATCCATGTAGTAGTCACTGAACACTGTGGGCCAATAATAACCCACCTTCATTATCTTGAGAGTTGTTACCCATGGGAAAAATGACCTCCGATTCTCCATTGTGAAACTCTGTAACAATCTCTCAATTTGATTTGTTCCAATGCATCTCAATAGAACACCATTGATGTCCTTTTTTGAACAAAACACCATCAACAAGCACATATGGAATGGCTTGTAATCTGAAGTATCTCCTCTTTTCTTTTCTCATTTCTAGAGGGCATAGCCTATTGTAGGAAGTGTATCATATTTTGAGTCCAACAAGGGATAGGCACATTATCATTTACTTGTTCTTGACCATCTTGTAGTACCAAAACAACTCCATTTTCATTACTTGCATCAACTTGTTGACTCGAGGCTAGTTATTCACATAATCCCTTTCCATGGACCAAGCTTAGTGACCTTAATTTCAATGTCATATTCCATGACATGAGTGATCCATCCTACATGTTTCTCATTTAGATCTTTGTTCAAAAGGAAGTCCTTGACTCCGCATGAGAGACTAATAATGGATCTTGTTATTTGAAACTAGGTGTTTGAACTTCTTCAAACTCCTGATCACTGCAAGGACATGTTTTTTCGATGAAGGAGTATCTCACTTCATAGTCCTCCAAACTTTGACTGAAGAAGGAAACCGGTTGTTTCGAATCCCTCTTTGTTTTGTTGCACTAGGATTGCAGAAATTGTGTCCCCACCACCAAAGGCATAGAGCATGAAGTCCTTGGAGAAGTCTGGATTGATGAGAGTTGGAGCTTGAGATATAGCCTCTTTTATTGCTTCAAAACTTTCTTTACCCTTCATTTTCCACCTAAATGCCATGCTCTTCTTCAACATCAATGTTATTGGCTTCACAAGAGTGGAAAATTTGGCACAAATCCTATGGACAAAATTGATCCTTCCTAGAAAGCTCTGAAGAGCCTTCTTATGACTTGGCAAGGGAAATGCTCGAATTACTTCAACTCTTTTTGGGTCAATCATCAATCCCTTCCTTTGACACAATATGGCCTAGGAGCTTTGCCTTCATGAGCCAAGAATATGCATTTTTGGGATTCAATGATACCCCAAATCTCCTACATCTTTGAAATACTTGTCTCAGATGAAAGAGGTGATCTATGTTTTTGGAGAACACAAAGTGATATCATCAAGATATATCAAGTACTATTTTGTTGATCAACCCCTTGAATTCCATGTCCATCCATTTCCCTTTGGAAAGTGGCTCCAAGCATTAGATAATCCAAATGGCATCTTTTTGTAGGCATAGGTGCCCCACTTAGTGGTGAAAGCCATTTTGAATTGATCATCTTCTTTCACCATTATCTGATTATACCCCGAGTAGCCATCTAGGAGAGAAAATATTTCCGAACTAGCTACCACTTAAGATTTGCTCCATTGAAGGGAGTGGGTAGTGGTCTTTGAGAGATGCCCTATTCAAGTCTCAAAAGTCCACGCACAACCTGATTTCTCCATCATTCTTTTCTGATCGGGACCAAGTTGGAAACCCAACTTGAGTGCTTGATTGGAAATATAATGCTTTTCCTCTATTAGCTTGTTTATCTCTTTCTTCATTAGAGGCTCAATGTGAGGGTTGACCGATATTTTCTTTTTTCCCGATGGGCTTAGCATCTGGGATCAGTTAATGTATATGTTGCCAACTTTGGATTGAATCCTCGCAGTCCTCATAACTCCAAAGAAGATGTCTGGAAACTCTTGGAAAAGTTGTGTGAACTCATATCTCTCTGCTTCAGTGGCCACTTTGCCAATTTGGAGTGTTTTTCCTTCCCCAACCAAAAATAGGTTCGAATCCTCTCCTTGACCTGTATGTTAGCTTTCTCTTTACGAAACTGGTCATTAGGATTGAAGATAGACTCCAATGTTACTAAACCTTTGGGAAGCTTGTTTTTCCACAAGCTACACTACTTGATCCCCATATTGCTGCTCTAATTTGTCTTGATTCCTAGATGAGAATTCAGCCTCTTCTTGCAAGAAATTAATGATTGTTGATCATTCTCAAACACCTTCCAACTTGTGTTATTATCTGGAACTATTGGCCTTATAATCACATGGATATGTGGTTGTGTTTTTTCTCTTTTGATACTATCAACCACATCAAAATGTTTCTCCAACTACTGCAAGCCTATCTGCAGCTTCATTCTTCTTCCTGGGTATGGACACAATGTTGAAAGCTTCAAAATCCTCAATTAGGTCCCATACCCTATTTTTGTAGCTCTTGAGTAGGTCATTCTTTTGCAAGCATGTTGTCCCCCTGACTTGATTGATGATTAGCTCGCTATCACCAAATACTTACAAATTCTTTATGCCTCTTTTCCTGGCCCAATGAAGTCCATGAATCAAAGCCTCATATTCAGTTGTGTTGTTTGAACATGAAAACTGGAAATGAAAAGCTGAATAATACTTTGATGTTTTGTGGTGAAACCAACATTGCACCTCCTCCAACACCTTGTTTGCTTCTTGAACCATCAAAAATAGTTTCCAAACTTCATTTTCATCCTTATTTTCTAGCTTGGTGATGTTAGGAATGGGTGAATTTTCTTCATGTACACAATATACACCTAATTCAGATTCTTCCATTTCCTTGTATGGGTCAAATGCATGCCTTTTGTTTTCCCATTCATCCAGAGTCAAATCTGGAATACCCTCAACCTTAGTACTATTTCTAGATCATTTGAACATTCTTCTTGATCAAAGGCTGAGAAATTTGCATTGATAGGACTTGGCACATGAGGCTCAATGTGAAATTTGCAATTGGTTCTGACTGATGATGATGGCCTTAGCTTGGCTCTCCATACCTTGTTTGAAAAGCATGTGTGACCAATCTTGATAGATAGATATCCACCAATTTTGGTAGTGAAGTCTCTTGATAAACACAAGTGCAAAGAGTGGTGGGAGGTCAATTACAGACACATCTACAAAAATGTGACATTTGGACATGCATGTAATGTAAGGCTTAACCCTTGATGATCCCAACCATTCCTACTATTGTTCCATCTAGTTGCACTACTCCTTTCAAGCACTGGCTCATACTTTAGACCCAATTGATCTATTATTTTCTTTGGCATCACTGAGCTACTTGCCCGAATCGATCATGCAATTATGTACCAAGTGGTTCCCAACAATCAATGACACATAGAATGGTGGAGGCTTCAAATTTTTTCTTGGTTGACCCCCACCCTGTTGCACTGCATTAGTGAGAACTTTCTCCTGTCCTTGGTTTGATCCATTTGAGGTAGACCAATTGGCCATTATGCAGCTTGCAACAAATCTCGTTGTCCTGGGATTGCAAGTGACTCCCACATGGAAATGTTCACATGTGTTTTCTTCATCTGATCGATGATGTTGAAAGGGGATGAATTATCCTTTTTTTTCCCTTTACTTGCACAACCTTTTCTGGAGCTTGAATAGGCACATGTGTTGCTGCTACAATGGGTGCCTTAGGCTGATTTTGCACATTGGGGCTGCATTTGGTCTACTAACTCCTTGTTGTGTAGGAGTGGGCTGAGAAACAACTGGATTAGATGGTTTTCCCTCCTCTATGTTCCTCTTCTTTGACCATGTGTTGCAGGGCATCCATGCCTTGAAAAGGTGGTTGATTAACTCCACAGAAGTCTTATGTTTTCCAATTAACCAATGTAGTTTCATTGGAGGTGCCTCTGTTGAGTTTCTTGCTTGTTGATTTCCTCTTGACTTGGTTCTTGGGACACACCAATGGTCTGTACCATCAAGGCCTAGTTTAGTGCACCATTGAAACACGTTGATTGATTGTGAGGTAGATTATAGGGGTAACACCATTCATACTCTGTGCCATGTTGTTTTGTGTTGGAACCAAGGCTCTCGATGTTGTTGAAGTTACATTTGGATCATATGGTCAGAATGGCCTAGCAGCTTGAGGTTGTCCCTGGTTCTAGTTTTGATTTCCAGACCTGATTTGGTGGTCTATTTTGCTGATATGGGGGCCTAGCTTGATATTGATTTTGAGGTTGATATGGCCTAGAACTTTGAGCTTGTTGTCTCTTGATAGTCACTAGCTCATTTCCTAGGTTTTGTAGTTGTTTCATAACCTCTCTGTAACTCTTTTGAAGTGCTTGAAGAAGTAGAAGCCTCACTATTGCTTTGATTTCTAGGGGTGGAATGGGATTCAACTCTGGTGTTTGACTAGTCTGTAGGAGCTCCCATGTCTAGATAGAGAGGCATTGGTGGCCTTGGTGCTAGCTTACCAACTTGAATCAAGTAGTTTTTCATCTCTAATAGCAATGTTATAGGTCATGGGTAAGGTTATACCTCCCATGATTGGATCATCATGGCTATATATGAATTTATAGCCTTCAAGAAATAGAGGAATGCTCCTTCGGTAGTTGGTCTAACAAGCTAGTGGAATCTATCCCATGTCCTCTGGAACCTGAAGTTGAAATCGGTCAACTTTTCATTAGAGCCCTCTTGATTGTTGTCAATTGTTCCAATAAAGACAAATTATCTCCCTTTTCCCCAAATTGATTATGGAGGGCTGTGCACAAATGGTCCCAATTCTAGATAGACCCTGTTGTTAGGCTCCTAAACCATTGCAAAGCTTTACCTTTAAAAGATGAAGCTAACAACTTGACCGCAATATCCATTTCATTGATTTCATGAATTACACAGACATTTGCAATGTCCTGGATGTGGTCAATCGAGAGTTGTTTGGTTCTCTCCAGTGAAATATGGGATGTTCTTTAATGCATAATTGGAACTGGATTTTGAGCATTTAGGGAAAGTGGGCTACTTCCCGTGAAGTTGACATAGGGATTGGGTTGTGCCATCCTTGATTGGTCGAGAGAACTCTCATTGATTGAAGAAAAGGTCTACTAGGTGGAGGTGTAGACAAAGTCCTGTTAGGTGGAGATGGTGATCTTTGTGGTCTTCTTCCTCTCCTTCCTCTTCCTAGTGATAATTGCAAGTAGACAAATAATCCCTCTTCTCGAGTATCAGACCTAGTTGAATTCTTCTCATGTACTTGGGAAACCTGTGCTGCTACACCACTGAATTCTATCCCTTCGAGTCACCAGATGTGTTGGGAAATGAGCCTCTAAAGGCTAGATTTTGACAAGTTACACACCAAACTTGACAAAATAAAAATGAAAACCTGAAGGACCTATGTATTTGATATTCTGGAGGTTGAAAATTGATTTGGAATGATAGTCCCGAAAACCCAAAAATGCAAGACTTCCGAATCCAAAAAACGAAACCCAAAATTTGAGAAAAATTTGAAATCCCAAAAAAATTTCCCGAAACCCCAAAATTCTGAAACCCGAAACCCTCAAAATCCCAAAATTCGAAAAAACCTAAAATTCAAAAAAAACTCAAAATTTTGAAAATCAAAATTTCAAAAAACTAAAAATACCCTTTTGAAGATTAGCCCCGATCTATCAACTGGTGAAATTTGGACTTGTTTTGAGCAAGTTAAGCCCTAAAAATTGATTTGGAGTTCAGCCTGAGAGGTGAAAAGTCCAAAATTGGAGAACTTGCAATTTCTAAGTCCAAATTTGATGAAAATTCCTTCAAAGCTTGTAGAATGACCTCTTGGTCCCACTGGCATGCCAAAACTATTGATGTGTAATCACAACACCCCTGAATGTCTGCAACTCGATGGGTTGAAACTCTTAGTGTGATTGCATAACATGGAGCTTTTCCCAAAGTGTGGGACTTTGAAATTGGGAAAGCTCTCTCCGGATGAAGGCCGGTTCCTATTCCTCTGTTTAGGTGCACACATACAATTTGCAGAGGATCTACTCTAAAATCTACTCTAACTTGCCAAGGAGATGGTTAAGAAGATGCAAGAAAATAAACCTAAACTAACAAAGGTGATGCACCAAAGGAATGTTGAACACCTACTTTTCCATTAAACACAAACCATAAAAATGTAATACAACCACCATGCACAAATAACCAAGATTGTGCAATGAGAGATCAGAAGAGATGCAATGAACATAAGAGAGGGTTGAAAATCATCCACAAACTTATTTTATTGCTCCAAAATTTGATACAATACCATTACAATGGCCAAGAGGCAAAATTTGCATTACAATTTGAATGGGAGGTTTGAACTCCAAAAATCACACTTAGAAAAGAAAGAAGAAGGAAGGCAAAAAAAAATGTCCAACCTTTTGAAAAATCCCCTCCTTACAATATATAGGAAGAATTAGAGAAGGAGATAGAAGAAATCCAAATCTAGCTTCAACCACCCCAAAAATGCATTGAATTTCCTGCAACAATGATGGGTTCTACTGCAAAACCCATGCCTCCATGTGTTATTCCTTGTTGGGAAAGAAAGGAAGCCCATACCTCATAATTTTGGTAGGTGAGAAGCCTGACACCCTAAAAATGGTGGATTGTATTTCTTCATTTTGGAGTTGAAATGCATGCAACCTCCGAAATCCTAAAATTTGGACTTTAAAATCCCAAATCCAAAATACCCTAAAGAAATTGAAAATCTTCTGGGAGGTGAAAAAGAACTTGCAAAAATCAAAATTTCAAAAAAAACTAAAAATTCCCTTTTGAAGATTAGTTTAAATTGTCACTCTATATGTTACATACTTCCATGGAAATGTATTAAGAAATATGAGCAAAATGTTTGCATCCAATGTATGTATAGTTTCTCTCAAAGATTTCTCTCTTCTTTCAAGTAAAATGCCTTGCTTATTTTCATGAGATTACATTCATATCTAAAAACAATTCTCCAAAATGATATTGATTGCTTTTAAGTTTCTCTACTTGTGATATGTAATTTCATCTATAATTTGTTTGTTAGAAATTGAATGGAGATCCAATATTCAAAATTACTACTACTACATGAATCTAAATTCCAACGACAATGAATTAGAGTGGTAGAATACAAACTATTGTATTGAACAATAAAACATGACAATAAACAACTAGTATAAATAGAAAAACTCTACAAATGGAAATTATTTTACTCTAGAAACCCCAATGTGGGGAAAATTAACTTGGTATTGTTAAGGAAAGATCGACATTTGCCTTTTCGCAAGGAAAGATTAACAATTTCTCTAAGTTATAAATTTAGCCTTGATGTTTTTTTATATTGTGGTTATATTTCTAATACTTTATGGATTACACGTCTACAAAAGCTTAGTCCCTCATGACATATAAGGATTCCTTCCTCTTCTATATTAATCCTCTACATGTGTTGGTGTTTGGATTTGACACAACCTTCCAAGATTCTTTATGGTCATATTGTGGTTTCTTTGACCTCCTCCTACAATACAAATGTCCTCTCATTTCACTTGTCCATCCTAAGATAATCTTTACTAGAAGGTAGTGTCTTCAAATGTAAACATTTGGATAAAATATCCTTGCACTTATCTCCAAGTATGTGTTTTTCTCCTCTCCTAGTGGAATTACCATACTTTTGGGAGAGGTGTGAGTGTTTCGGAAATATGTGTACCACCATTTAGGCTCAATTTGTTGAAATTTACATGCCTCAATACACCTGTGAATATGAACCTCTAGACATTGGTTTATATAATACTACTAAATTTTGGAGTTAAAGAGAATATTACACATAGTATACCTTTTGTTGTAGTCCATGTAAGGTCCTTTTTTATGTACATCCCACCATGTAGTTGTAGTTCCTTTAAAGGAATAGTCTAGTGCACTCATCCTCATCTCTTTTTGTGGCACATGTTCTTGAAATTTTATCAAAATCTATCAAGGTTAGAAGTTCCAAATAATTATGAAGTTTGTTTCACTTCTACCTAAACCATTCTCTTCATCCTAACCTCATTCTCTTGATGCATCTAATGATTCAATTTTTCATCTGAATCTCCTCTTATTAAATAGTTTACTTCATGGGATGTGACTCTCCCCATTGGTCTCTATGTAATCTTGATTAGTGTGTGCAAATGTGTATAGCTATTTTATTTCATACTTGGTAGGATATAGATAGAAGTGTACTAGTGTAATTCCTCATCCACAAATAGATTACTATATGGAATAGTGACATGAATATCCCAATTTGTATACTTTTTTCCATACTTATCCATCCTTAATTGTGAGGATTATGGTTTTATTTGATGTTATACTTTGAACCAACTTTATATGTCATGTGCATAGGGATATATTGGCTCCTTTGAGATCATGTATGGATTTTTTTCTATTATATTCATGGGAATGAAAATAATAGATTAATCCAAGTGCACTTCTATTTGATTTGTTATTGTGTTAATTGTCATGTTTCCATCATGATACCACTTCTTCCTAATTAGCTCTATTGTTAGTATTTTTTCATGTAACGTTTGTTGTTGGTTTATACAAAAACAATAAATGTATAAGGAGAAAGATCATATTGTACATAACTACATTGATTGTATCAATTGTCTCATTATAACTTATTCTAGAATTAATTTATAATTCCATATTTACTCTACTTAAGTTTTAACATATAGGAAAAGTATATGTTTCATTTTTTTGAAAAGAAATTTAAATTTATGTGAAATTTTATCAATTTACCTAGGTTTATGGTTTCAAAAATATTATTCTAAATTGAATTTTACTTTCATTTTTTTAGTCATGGCTTCTTCCTCTGCTAATTTGTTTGAGAGGATGGATTTAGATATAAAAATTGTAATCTATTCTTGAGGATCCAACTACAATTGGGCACTATAAAACCCATTGTGAAAAATATTGGTTGATCTTGAAAATAGAAACAAAATTGAAAACATACAACCCTTTTGATTCGAGTCACTAAAAAAATTTATGGATTCATTAAAATCAAGTGTGTCAAGCGATGTAGGATATAATGAGATTATATTATGACTTCTGATAAGGAATTCATTAAGAGGTCATGTTGGAGTAGTTATGCATGCCAAAATAAAATAAGGGCATATTATGTAAAAAATGTTCATGTCCCCTTTATGCACTTGATTTATCCTATTTTTGGCCTCTCAAGACCAATTTATGAATAATGACCAATTACCATTATATTTCATATTGATGCTACATGTTGAGGTTCACCTAAACCTAAAGGTGAACTATTTAGACATCCATAGTTATTATGGGAAAGGGTGTGGCCACATTAGCCACAAGGCTACATATCGACAGGAGGAGAGTCCTCCAGTTGTTGATGTGCGATAACTTGTTGTGAGGCCATGAACATTCTTATCATGAGGCTTTTCAAGATGTCGCATCGCCTATCATTATGAGTTCCCATGAGGGTGCTTATAGAGGGTCTTGGAAGCATTTGATCATGAGACCCAATTTATCTCTTCTGACCATGTGGGTTAGTACCTTGAGAGACATGGTACTAGCAAAGTGGAGGAGCTAGTAGCAACAATGATGCACGTAGTGAGTTATACATCATGCACATTTGATTTCCCATGATGACTTTGAGGTAAGTTACAGATCCCACTCAGACACGTTAGGATGCATCATGGCTTCCGACTTTTTGCATGCATATGAGGTGATTGCATGACACTACAACATTCCACTATCGGGGGTTTTAGATTTTATAGAGTATATCGATTAATGTATCTTCTATTTAGGGTAATGAAGCTTCTATAGTTGGACCTCCTATTCTTGGGATCATCACACCGATGTTCAACACATTTCTATTCCGGTGTGTGAAAATTAAACCTTAATTTAATTAAAATTTATTTTATTTCATCATTACTTTATAATTTATTAATATTAATATTGAACATTTACTTGTGTGTTTAGGCTTCTGCTCCAACACATGTTAGTGAGAACCCACACCATTTCCCATATGACATATACACAACTCTTGAATGAGCCCAACATGGATCTTGATGTTCAGGGCCTAAGTCAACTTGGCTCACTTGGAAGTTATTTTTGGTGTTGAGGTTGTGGGTCAACATCAGACAATTGTCAGTGGTAGTCCCATAGATTTGGAGACACATTCGTACAGAGGTATATACATGTAGATATATATCTATTTTTATTGTGTTTTAGAATTAATATTTAATCTAAATTGAAATTTGTGAAATTAATGAACTTTATTCAAAAAACTTGTTTATCAACTTCTTACATTTAATTTATTTTGTTTCACAGGGATCTACGAGACAAATATCTACACATAGTGTAGATACTCCCAACATCATCTAGAGATAGATTTTAAGCTAATCAATTACATCTTTGTTATATGATTTATTAATTAATCAAGAAATTTTTGTAAATTTCACTTATAAATTTTAATATATGGTATGTTATATATAGTTTCTGATGTGTATATTTCTTTTTATAAATGTAAGGAGGGTACAACCTAGAGCCTAGTGAGGGTTTGGTACTCACCCGACTGCACGATGGGGACTTCAATGATACATGTTGTACTCATTTTCATCATGTACATGTATATCTATGTGTTTACATGAGATTTTAGACATGTATATATATTCATTAGACATGATTTTTATATTTTGATATATGACTTAGACATATATATTTATGATTATATATAATTAGCATATAAATAGTATATTTAGATGTAAATTAGATATGTATAGAGTTATATTTTAATGTACATTTTCAATTAAAAATATAATTAGAACATGTATAGAGAATATGAATATATTAATTTTGTCTAAGATATTTTGCATGAAGCTTATGTCTTTTCATTAACAAAATACCCCCACCATTTTTTTGATCTAATCTCTTCTCCCACATAGTAATGAAGGGATATTCCAGAACATCCTAGAACAAGTCTTATGAAAAAAACTTGAAAATGCTAATTTAACAAGAACTTGTGTAGTTTGCAATAATGATAGAAGTGTGAAGAATATTTAGAGTTTTTAAGATGGTTGTAAGATAAATGATATCATATTATTTCTTACTTTGATTGTTGATTATTGGTTTGATAATTTTTTGTGATTGGGATTTGAGATCTAACAATCTAGTTAGATTCTCCTATATGATCTAAACCTCAAATACTCAATATTTAAACATTATCATACCATATATATCATAAGCATAAATTACTATCTAATTCCAAGTATTAAGGCTTAAATCCTTAATAACCAACATATAATAAGGATTGAAGTTCATTACGTAAAACAAGGGTAAATTAGAGAAAATATACCACATTACCAAATATTTTAATTTCCAAAAATTTCATGCAATTATAAAGAACTATCCCTAAGGACTTAATTCCTTATTTTTATTGAAGAAAATGGAAAATAGAAATCCTAAAAAATAATCCAAAAATTATAGCACTGACCTAATTCGGCCTACTATTAGAAAACATCAATCCTTATTTAAGGAATCTTAAGGATGAAAAACTTAGATACACTATTGTTACATACTAGTAATTTATAATATTTAATATTCTTATTTAATATCTTGATTCCCTCTTTTTGGGTTCACCCTCATAGGATTTTACTTCACCAAAACTTTTGTAACATTCACAAAATATGTTCTTAACTAATTATTTACAAATTAGATCTAACACTAACATTTTTTTATCCTCTTGAAAAATAGTGAGTTTGAAAATTTATTACACAGAACAAACACAACACACACACACACTTACACACACACACACACACACACACATAAACACACATATATTCCAAAGTGGCAAATAAAACAAAAATAATTTTTCAAATACAAAATATATAATATTATAGGTCTTCTGAATATAATACCTTTACATCTTCAACTTGACCCCTTGTTTAATCCATAATTTTTTGATGATCTAGACAATCAGTATTCATTTGTGTAAATCACTATGTAATTTTCAACATTAAAATAATGTTCTTAATTGTATTTCTTTCCCAATAATTTGACTATGTGATGGGTGTAATGATACACCTTCTATGTCTAGTTCATAATAAACAAAGTGAATCCCATTTTGGAGGGATTTCACTCCATCGTAAATATGTTCCCTTTACTAGAACTGATAAATATAAAATGTTGTCTCCTCCTTGTTATTTTACATGTTAGATTTGTTCTCTATATTTTCAACACAAAAAGTAAGTACTCCACTTTATCAATATTATCTTCTATTCATAATATTACAAATACATTTTAACAAAATCATTGTAGAAACAAATTTTTGTGTTATAATAAAATGCAAATAAAGAAATATTCAATGATTTTTATGATAAATTATATATATTAATTAGTGATCAAATATAATCATTTTAAACAAAAAATACCCTATTTAACAAGTCCATATGAATGTGGTCATAATAAGGAGAAATCATGGGCACATTTTCAAAACTATCATCATGATCTAATCCATAATGTGATTAATATAACTAAAGAAACTTTTTCCACTCCCCTAGAATATGTTTTACAAGAAAAAACTATTGCACTTTGATTATGATTTTTCCATCATTCATAACAAAAATAAGAATAATCTATTGTACAAATGTATAGATTATTGATTCCACAATCATCACATTAGTGACAAAGACCTAAATTACAAATCCTTTCACATCCATTACTTTTCCATTGATCAATGCCTGATTAATCATGTACAAAATCAATAAATTTTAAAACAAACATAAAAATTACGAAAAATAAATTTATACATGTCGTAAATTTTATGTGTATCTTGTAATGAATTACCGCCCACATTAAGATACATATGTTTTAGATAATGACTTGAAAAAGTGTTGAAGGCATTAAAGTTCTTTATAAATGGCCATCATCCTAATTTTTGGGTCAATATGTGATTCATTCAAGCATGAACTTAAAATGTTTTTTACCATTCAATTGATGGTGTGGGCATTTGTGATGTTCTCCTCATAATCAAATTTGTGTCTTTAGAGAGCGTTTGATGGATACCCTCACCATCATGTTCTCGCTTCCCAGCAACTAGGGTAAAATCCATAAATGGGAATTTTTTGATGATGATATGATAATGAATGAGTAAAAAGAAAGTGAGAGGATTTTTAATGTGTTTTGCATACCATCGTAAAAAAATAATTTTGACCTTTATTTGTCATGATTAGAGATGAAGAATATTGAAAGATATGTAATCGAAAACAATGTATAAAGTGGGTGTCATAATAAACTTATCATCACTTAATATATAAGTGATACTCCTTATTGATCACTTGCTTCATGAATTTAATAATTTCAAACCCATAAAATCTATCATACATGCTTATAAAATAACTTGAACCGTGATATAACCTAAATATGATAATATTGTTTTTGAATCTCATAACATTTTGAAGAAAAAGATATAAGTTTTTTCATAGAAAAATCAACCAAATATATATAAAATTGAAACTAATAGAAAAGGATATTCCATTGTTCATTGAATTTAATATTATCCTACCACTTTAATATAATCAAAATGTTTGATGTATGTATGGACTAATCAATACATCTAGTAACTTTGCGTGATGCAAAAATTCTCTTCTACCAAATCTAACCTAGTTAACGTTCTATGTCTAATTGTAGTGTTGAAATTTTATGTATTTGAACCTTAAAAATCAATACATAAAAAAAATTTATATTCATTTACATTAAAAATAAAAGAAAAATATAATACAGTCGAGCTAGTAAATTTTTAAAAAATTATATATTTTCTTCATTTATTAATCACCTCTTGTAACACCATTTGAAGTATTTCCAAGTTTTCATTTGTTTCTTGAAATAATTTCAAGTCCCCACATTTATCAAACACCTTTGATGCAATCCATATGATGAAATTTCATGATCCATATAATATTTTAATTAATAAAATCTATGAATTCACTCTCCTTTAACGGAAAATTCTCTAGACCATTTGATGATTCCATATATGTTCATCTACTCTGAAAAAACATAGATTTTAAAATATATAAATTAAATCACATCTCATAAAATGAAATTTAATCAAATTTCTAATAATACCTATAAATGAAATCACACCTCAATATATGTAATATAATTTTTTATGTACTTGATAGTGATAAACAAAATAATGTCTTAGTGGAAACAACATGTTTTAAGGACTTTAATCTTCACATAGTGGAAAGGATTTAAATTAGGAAAAATTCATTCATCCAATTTAACCTTGGATGTTCTTAATTAAACTTGATGTAAATCTCTGTTGAGTTATTTTGATCCAATGTCAAAAATTTGATATGTTCATCATACTTATTACAATATATTTTGTTTTAAAACATCCCTCACATTTAGAGAAGATAGTCCTCTGTTTCCAAAAATAAGAAAATATCTTCACAATATTATCCTCAATTTTATTAGAATGTGGATTTCTACACATTAGTGCCCAATTTTATTCCACTGTAGGAATTAAAATGTCTTCCTCCTCATTTACATACCTGTGCCATATTTCAATAAAACCAATCCTTCATAAGTGGTAACATGATGATTTTTTTCATATGTTCATTTACAACTAAAGTTATTATTCTCTATGAGAAAACTCTTATAAATGACCTAGTTTTTTGTGATTACGAGGAACTTATTCCATTAGACACATTGCAATAAATTTTCTTCCATGTGTGTGAATTTGAAACCATTCAAAATCCACACCCAAAATTTTAATCTTTCCTTCATATCAACACGATTCAAGAATTAACCAAACAAATGTGCTCTGAAGTGTAGTCAAATTGAATAAATTCATATATATTCTCTCTACACTTTTTGTTACATTTTCTTTCAACCCCATCGAAGTGGTTTTTACACAAAAATATTTTAATTTTTGAAATCCATTTCACCAGTGTTTGACATTTTCTTTAGAATTAATTTCATAAATTTTTATCAAATCATCACACTCTTTATGCATCACGAGTTGTGTCCATAAATATAATTTGTAAAAAAACGATCATGTACATGTGATTATACCATTCATGAAAGTGTATAATGTGATGTTATTGAATCCATTTTAACATGTTATCTTTCATCAACTAAAAGTATGATAGAATAGAAGAATAGTTTCATCCTAGCTATATGTAATTAGTTTAGGGATCAAATTGGTTTTCAATATTTAATTTACATGCATAAACTTTATTTTTTGGACATGTATATGACATGTTTATTTAAGTTTTTTAACTACACACACTCTTGTATGCATGATTTTTATGGGTACCTCAGGAATATCCTCAATATTGTTTTTAATATAGAAAACCATTTTAAATATGGCACAAACCATTGGAATTATGTCACAAAACTAAAAATCTTAAAGCATGCATGGTATTATAAGATACATTTCTAGAAGCTCATACTATGAGGGAAATATCATCTTAATACACAAGCATATATAATATACTGGATGAAGTCATGTAAGAATTACACATGAAAACTCTTAAAATATAGTATAACACACAAGGTTATTCTATGGTATGAAGGGAGAGTTCATTTAAGTATTTATATCAAGATTATAATTGAGGATTGAAAATGGTTAGCTCCATATTTCTAATATGTTTATTGGGTTGAATTACATTGCATCACATTCAACTATGTTATGCATCCTTTGGGCTCAATTTGTTTTTCCACTATTGCAATGTGTAACCCTTAAGTTAGCATTAAACAAGTAATGTTGATGATACACCTTAGTCATCACTATAGACATATAAATGATTGCATGCATGAATGTAAATATCGAGATGAGGTTGATTTTACTTAGTTGAAAACTATAGGCATATAAATTTGCTATGGATAAGTATGATTGATGCTATGAAATCTATGTTCACTCTTAACCAACTTATGAGATCATATCATATAATTACTTCTGGAATTTCTTGTGAATTAATTTTTTTTTTGGTGACTAACTCTTCTAAATATGTTTTAATTAGTGGTGAAAGAAAAAATTGGATTTGTTTACCAACATGGAGATGATCACAAGGATCCAAGTTAGTTTTTTATTTTAACATATTTACATTGGTGTTGAATGTAACTAAGAATGGGACAACTAGGGATCTATCCAAAGTTTCCACATTTAGTATTTACCACTCTTGATGTAGATATTATGTCTCTTTCTTCACTAGGTTTAATATGCACAAGTGAATTTGGGTCCTTGTAACAAGAAATTCTCAAGTTAATAAATTATTATGCATTTATTTCTATAAATAGTATCAAGGTAATCTATTTTAAACCTTACTAGATCAAATGTAGACTCTAGGAATTTGTGTATGCTTAAGTTGATTTGTATAGAATTGATTTAGAATATGTGATGTACTTCAAATATTTCCATTCATGATGAAGTAATTGACATAATATTTTGAGAACATGAATTAATTATAATATGTGATGTACTTCAAATATTTTTCATTAATGAAGTACTCAACATAATATTTTTGAGAACATGAATTCATTAGAATATATAAATATTTTAATGGAAATATATAGGTAATTCGAAAAAAAAACCTTATAAATAACCTAATATGCATGTGAAGACCCTTAATTTGAAAATAGATAAAATATGAAATTATTCTATATCAACACCAATAATATCATCATATTGGATTCTATAGGAGTATTTAGACTAGTTGAGGTTTGTATGAATATAATTTATAGGAAAAGGTACAAGGTCATAATTATTGACACATTATTAATTTGATAATTGTATCATAAATTTTAGGAGAAAAAGTGGTATCCATTGGAAGGGTGTGATTCATATAAGTGTATGTAAGTTGAATGTGTTAAAAAAATAACCAATGATCCTAGCACTACGTATAAAGAACATAGAAGAAAAACATAAAGGATAAAAAGGTTTAAAAAAGGGAAAACAAGGTTTGAAAAATAGGAAAATCTAGGTTAAAAAGGGTTAGGAAGGTTATGTTGAATTAATAGTGGGTTTAGAAAATGGTTTGAACCTGATAGGGTATTGTGGTATATTAAAATTGAATGAGATTTATTACGAGATTGTAATCTAAGTCCCTTACTTATATTATCACACATGAGCTTGTTTATGAATTTGCAAAACTTGCAACAAAGGGAAATGAGTGTAAATATTAAATTGAATACTTTTCATATAGGCTAATTGTTAGATTTGGTTATATTAAAGGTTACTTGAAGAAGATTTGAAGGTATGTGAAAGGGATCCACATGAAAACTCAAGATGACATTGGAATGATTTAACTACAATTTTTGTAGAATCCTATTAGTGTTTGTTAAATGAGGAATAAAAATTATCATGCAAACATCTAGGAGAAGAGAAAAGAAAAAGGAAAGTTCATGTATGGATGTGGGCCAAGAGGTGGACTAGAAAAGGTGATTATGTGCAAGGATGTGAGGCTAATACTTCACAATGTAGTTACATTAATGTAAAAAGAGGAAATGAAACTTCAAAGGTAGAGGATCATATGGATGAGGTAGAGGCCTTTGATTTCATGGTATATGTTTTGTATGTTGTGATATTATACATAAAGCATTAAATTTTCCATGCATGCATAATGAAGGGTGTAAGAGAATTGATGAAAGTGTACATATCATGCAAGTGGAAGATGAAAGTGTTTCATGTATATTTATAATCTAGATGAACCAAAATTTATAGAATATTTCACATTCTAAAGGATGTTTTTGATACCTGTGAAAGATAATAATAGCCATGTATGGAGATTTTTTGGTTCAAGACCATTTTTATTTTTGGAGGTAAGTGTGTAAGTTGATTATTGATGGTGATAATATAAATAATAATTTTTCACAAGAGAAAGTGGATAAAATTTGTATGAAGAGGATTAAACATATCCTATTGAATCTAGAAATGCTGAGCAATCAAAATTTTAAATAAAAATCTACGCTCAAATATGAAAGTATAGTAAATGATGAATAGAAATAGATTTAACTAGGTAACATAATAGATATGGAAATTGATAATAAGAATGCACACACTTAACTTTATATGAGTTTCTAGGTTCTAATATAGGTGTGTACATAGGAAAACATGATGGATCTATAAGTTTGCAGTGAAGGATGATTGATCTAGGAGTGCAATATACTTGGTTCTTGTAGTTATCTATAAGTTTGCAGTGAAGGATGATTTTTCATTTTTAATTTGGTTGAATAATGTCTAGTTGCAAGAATGGAATAAATTATATCCTTTGAAGTAGCACTCATATTTTACTACATAGACTGTATTCAAAAAAGTTACAATTAAAGCAAAATACGAAAAATTTGCACAATACTAATCATTTTATTGCATTTATAATATAATATTATCCTATCTAGAAGGTGTGATGAAGATAACACTTCATATAAATCTTAGAAAGAAAAATAATATTATGATCTATCAAGGGTTTCAAGTATGTATGTACCAGATTTTTCATCCCTCTTTCTCTCTATTTTTGCCTTCTGTCTCTTGCTATCTATGCCTTCCTACAAAATGACCTTTTAACCCTCTCATTTTTTTCTCTTCCTCGTCCAATTTTTTTGGTCATTCTTCTTATTTCCCATGATTCCTCCACTTGAATAATTTTTACCTGCACACACAAATTGAGTTATATTTGAATGTAAGAGTAAATACAATAGAAAACTATACACATACAACTCAGATTATTATATAGACATCTCAATAGAAATTGGTTTTTTTAATTACATGCTTTTTCTAACTTTAAAATAGAAAAATAACAATAAAATTAGAAAAACATTTCTTTTTCTAACTTTAAAATTGGAAAAAATACAATAATATTAGAAAAAACTATGGTTTAAAATTAGAGTTATTAAAATTTTATTTTTAAAACTCAATTTAACCTACGAATTTTATTTAAACTTGGAAATTTTACTGGTGGTGCTTAGGTGGTGTGTTGGTTGTTAGAGGGGTTCGCACTGAAAGTGGGGTTTACATGAACCCCCTTGACGAAGGGGATTCCTGCAAAGCTCCCTTTATGCCAACCCCAGTTTGGCTCCAAATCCATTTGGAGGATAATTTTTTTTTTTTTTTCCAAAATGTGTGACTTAGGTGCCACATAATTAGGGTTAACTAAATAGTAAAATTATAAAATTTTAACAGAAAATACATTTTTATTAGCTTTCTAAACTCTAATTTTTTTACTACATTTTTTCGTTTTTAGTCAACATATGGTATTTTATGACAATCAATAGTACAAATCAACCCAATTTGAAAAAAAGAAAAATTTAACAAAAAAACTAAAAAAAACTTAGTATTTGTTCAAATCTTCTTCGTAGCTATGAAAAAAAATTCAATTTCGATATAAATTTTAAAATTTATCGGCATAGACATATGTATGCCATTTATTTGAAAATATCTTCACTAAATAATTAATAAAAAATATATATAAATAAAAAAATATGAAAATTTGATAGGACCTCGATATTCAAATCTAGAACATATATCTAAAATTTCATGGTGAAAAAATAAGTTTTCATTTAAGAACAAGACCAGCATAAATATGTTCCTCTTTTATAAAATAAGAAACAACGTATTACTAAAATTAAGAAAAAGACTAGTCGTTTTCTAAAAAAATCTAAAAAATTACTTGTATTCTACACTATAAACACAATATTTTTTAAGTTTGTAGAATTTCATAAATGTGTACAGTTTTATGGCTATTATCTTTGGAAAATCAATGAAATAAAAAAATCATTTTTATAAAAGTACAAAAAAATGTAAAAACGTGGGACATGTTATTGTGTTATGAACATCAATCTCGATCAAGCCGCCAAGTGATAGCTTTATATTGAGTAGAACAACCATCTTTGTGGAAGGGAAATCAACAGAATTAGGGAAGTAACCTAATAGTGCTCTGTAATGAGAAAAAGGTTGAGAATCCCCTAAAATAGTTATAATTTTCTCATCATTCTATAGCTTCAGTCATTGGTGATACGTTAAAGGAATGGCCTGCACGACATGAATCCATGGGTGGTCGAGAAGTATGTTATAAGGAAGCTCTAATTATAGAACATGGAACTTTGTGTCATGAGTAGAAGGTGTTACTCACGAGTGATAATTTTATCATGTTAGTGACTATCGATCTTCATTGTCATATGCCTTGATGGCGATGACATTTGTTACCAAATCTATTTAAGTACAACCCAATTTCTGAACTAGTTTCAATGTATAATTGTTTAGGCCTGATCTCGTAGTCAAAAAAAACCATTTAATTTTTTTATGATTGACAATAAACACACCTTTGTGCAAGGAAAAATTGTGTGAAGGATCTTCTATAGGAATTTCCTCTTGACTAAAGGTTATATGCTCCATTGGAGCAATTTGCATAACCATTTCTTAGAAGTGGGTAAGTTATATATCAATTGATACTCATCATCCTGTAATGTCTTGTAAAGTATGTCCAAGGTTGTATAAGTTAGATATATTAAGAAGATCTAAGATCGATATCTTAGTAGTAGTCTTCTCAAGTTGCTCCAAGACATCATAATGACTATCCTAAGGGTAGGTAGAGGAGGTTTTAAAGTAAAAGCGAGTAATTTGCGTTTCCGTGGCATACTCCTTTTCTTTGAAATTTATTGTGTTGATATGCTCAATGAATGGGTTTACACAACCAATTATGACATCATAAGAATTTTTATTTTTGGCCACATAGTTTGTATCTTTATAAACATAGCCAATACCTTTATTTTGGGATGTCTGTCCTTGATCCGAATTTTCCTTTCCTTTGTTATGTTTAGGGAAAGGTTATTTATAGATTCCCATGTTAGCATTGGGAGACTTTTTAGTGCTTGAATAATCCATTTCCACATCCCTCTTTCAATTAGGAATCTAATATAGTGATTTAGTTTTTGACACTCGATCAATTTTGTGACCCTTAACATGATGAAATCTACAATAATAATTTTCTCTAAACCAAAATGGTTTAGGTGCATAATTGGGATAAGGGGATATTTCCTAGTACTTAAGCATGTTAACCTCCTCTAGCTGTTCAACTAAAGCGAATGACATAGATTCAAATAGAGGAGTAAATGTATTTTGTTTGAACTCGGGGCATGAGGTCCCTTAGCTAGTTTTAAGGGAGCATGATTTTGAGCTGCCTACACCTATTTAGAATATGTAATTCCATCACCTATGCTATTTTTATTATTGTTGGGGGAATAAAAAAAAATTCATTAGGTTTTAAATCGTGGTTAGGGTTTGAATTGTGATTGTCTTGTGATAAGGGTTTCAACGTCCCTTTTGTCAACAACAAATTTTATATTTTTATACCTTGTTCTATAACCTCCTCAAATATATTAGCACAATAAATTTACAATTACAATATGATATCATTGTGTAAGTTAGGTAGAAATATGCTAACTAACTGCTTTTGCTCTGATATGGAGCAAGAGGAAGTGACTAGCTAAATCTTTCCATCTTTTAAGAAACCAACGAATTTTTCATTATTACGTTGTTTTGTGTTACATAAGTCAATCATAGTAACGTCAAAATCCATGTTGAAATAAGTGGTGTACAAATATTTCTTCGAATTGTGGCCATGTAGAGATAAATCCTTTATGTATATTCAAGAACCACTTGAGCGTTTGACCCCCTAAGATACGTGAGAAAATGTGTATAAAATAGTTTGTCACCGAATGTGACCTTGTGGCAAGCCATGAAAACATCTCTTACATGATCCTTGGATAACCCTTTCCTTGTATATGTCAAATTTTTTACAATCAAAGTGTCTAGGGAAAGTGACTTGTAACATAGCCCTATTGAAAGGATACGTAAACAAATCCTCAAATTGATATTTCTTATTAGGTCCTAACTTACCTTCTTGTAAGGAAATAAGGGTGTTTTTCATTGATAAGAACTCTTGATTGAAGATTTGGTCTTGTGTTAATGGGTTGGGCCTATACAAGAATCTAAGCCTATTTTTGTCTTCGCTTGGTCGTTTGTATAAAAATATTCATAACCCCTTTGAGGTTTATTTTTTACTGAGTTTTGTATAAGACTCATAATATGATGATTTTGGTTTTTCTTGCCTAGGAGTCTTGGTATAAAACTCCGAATATGACACTTTAGGATTTTTATGCCTAAGAACCTTCATGATTCCTAACTAATGTGTGAAGCAAGAATTTCATATTTGCAAGAAAGGGATTGAATTTGTTCTTCTAAAGTCACCTCTTAAGTTGGTATCTCTTTACGAGTTTCATGAGAGGGAGGTTGTTCATGATTGACATGTTCTTCGTGATCCTCACAATGTATTTTGACAATGGGGATGTGATATCCACCATCATTTTGAGAAGGTTATGCTTCTTCATACCTTTTTCTAGAAGTAGAAGCATGTCCTTGGCTTAATATTTCATCAATGGTATGAAAAGGACACTCTACTTCTTCTTCTCCTTGAACAATTTTGTAGTGCCCACTTCCCTTCAACACCTTTTGTTATTGATTATGATACTATCGACTATACTTATGGACATTACTGTAGCCTTTGAGTTGGTATGATGTTAGACATTAGAAATCATGGACTGTGGTTGATTTGGATTCATATATGATGCATGTGGATTATTAGAGACATTTTATATTGATGTTGATACAATGCTTGGCATGGTTAGATATATATGTTTTTTTGTACATGTGATATTTTGTCATATTGAGTAAACCTAGAAAATTGAACTAATCTTGTGATCATATGGTTATTGATGAAATTGTAAATAATATTGTTACTTGTCTAGATGATGTTGTGATTCATATATAGATGATTTTGGAAGTTATATTTTATATTTATTTTGGATGATTTGATGTGGCCACAAGGCCGAAGGAGGTATTTGTGTTTTGCAGGTAAAACATGTCACAACAAACATCGGGGATTGGAGACCAACCACATTGGAATTCTAGATGAATTCAACAAGGGTCACCATGGCAACGTGTAATTGTTATTTTTGTATGTTGGTATTGTTGTTAGGGGTTCCCATGGGGGGGGATCACCTTCGAATGTGACCAAGGGTTATGTGTATTCTTTTATTTTGTTTCCTTTGTTTAAATTTAGTATGTGGATTTTAGTGATGTATTTTCCCCTTTATTATTTATTTTATTTGTGTCTAGATTAGTGAGTAATCATGTTGTTAAATAAATTAAATGGGTAAAAATAATGCATTTATTAGAGTTGTTGGCTCTTGGATTATGTGTTGAAAGTAATGTGTAAGTAACATTGAGTGTGAAACACTCCACCTTCCTTTTGAAATTCGGATCTGTCCTCGGGGACTATTTTGGAGGCTTGTAGGAAACATTAAACTTGTCCCACACCTCTTAAATTGTTACACCAACCCTACCTATAGGTTGGGAAGTCAAAATTAGGCCTTGTAATATTTTTGGGAAGGCAAGTTTTAAGTTTTATTGCACCTTCTTGCATGAAAATAATTTTGGTCCTTGGGGTGTGGACTTGGGTTGTTTGTGTAAGTAAAATGTCATTTATTCACACACCTTTTTAATTGTTCTTTGGAGTTTGAAGTTGACTAATGAGGTGGAGTTGAGGATGTGGGATGTGGCATCCTATATGGACTCACCTCATCCTCCTCTCTCCCTTCTCTATTTATTCAAATTCTTTTGTTATTTTGGGGGTTATTTGGTGGTTACTTCATTTGGATTTCGGCTCTTGCAATTGGAGAGAACTAGAGATTTCAGAATGCTTGTGGATTTGTTGCTGCTTTGGGACTCTTTGGATTTGAAAAAATCTTGATGTTGAACTTTGGAGAAAAATATACCATGGAGAGGTAGGAGCTTAGCTTTTTAAAATGTTCTTCTTTTATTTATGCATATGTGAATGCTTTGAATATTATTGGTATGTTATTGGCTGGTTGGGTAGATTGCCTAGGTATGGTGTAGGAGAAGACTATGGGGATCTCTTGTGGGGAGGCATAAGAGAATGGGAGGTATAAGGGGTACTTGGGGGAGGCATAAGGGCATGTAGGGGTTTTGAAATTATATATATATATATATATATATATATATATATATATATATTGGCGGGTTTATCTTAAGGTGGACACCCATTTCCCCATTGGGAGGTATAAGCAACTTCCCCCATAGGTCTTGCTCCTTTGGCTTGTGCATGATGAAGCCTGAGTATTGTTTGTTGTTCTTCATATGGTTGCAAACTGCAATATGTATTTGGACTTTGTTCTATTTATGAAAAGTATTTTTGTGTTGTGGAAGCATGGTTTTGCCATGAGTTCAAATACATTTCTTATTGATTTTTGGTTGGGGCTTGGGGCCAATGAATTGGATGGATTCTCCTCTTCATTGGAATTCTTGGTTGGGTGGAGAGTGTTGCCTCTCCTCCTTTTTGTTGTGATCAAAAGACATATGGTGCATCTTCTTGCTGATGTTCTGGAGTAGAGGATGAATAAAATTTCACGGTCCCCTTGGGGTTTCCTTGTTGTAAAAAATTTACCAATTCAAGCTGATGGCATTGTAATATTATTTGTGGTGGAAAGTTCCTTTGTTTTTAGAAATGCACGATCTACATTCGAATTTGAAATATGTATATCCTGTAAGTTGTATATGATGAATGAAAAAGGAAGTTGTAAAATAATTATTGGATTTCAAAAGAATTTTTTTAATTATCACAAATGGTATGGTTTTCATTTGAAATCTATGTTTGAAATATATTGTGAAATCTTTGTTTGAAAATTAAAAAAGAAATACGTATGAAGAAATATTACATTTCTTTGTTTCATTCGAAATGCATGTTTTGAAAGTAGAACTATATTTTGGGTTTTCACGCATGGATTGAAGTAAAGTTAAACTTTGTAAATTAGATTTGAATGAATTTAAATATTTAGAGGATGATAATGAAAAGTAGATCCATTCGAGTTAAGTATGATTTCTATTTTGATTCACTGTAAAACTACAAGTATTTACCAGAAAAATTTATAGAGAATCTACAACTTGATAGAGAAATTGAAATATTAATGTAAGCTAAGGAAGATAAAAATGCCTTTCAAATAGTTGAATTGCTTATGAAAATTTAACAAACTTTAATTAATTAGACTTAGAGAAAAAATCAGACGTTTTGCGAAAAAAAGGGAGGAAACTCATTTTGAAACTCAACCATTAATATTTTATCCTTCGACAATCCATTTGAAATCCTTCAAATGTTTCTCCATGTCTGTTTGGCATGTTGAAGAAGAAATAATGGCGGATCGTATCAAGTTTGGTAGTTGAAAAAGTTTTATTCAAATTCTTATGGAAGGAAAGATGTTTTCCTAAAATGGACCCACTTAAGTTTGTCAAAAATTAATTTTGATGGTTCTATGCAGAGAGGAGTTCGAGCTCTTTTAAAAATTTCCTCATTTTCCCAAATCCGAGCTTCAACAAAGTTACAGCCTTCTAAAGTTTTTACTTCGTTGAGTTTTTAAAAAAGGAGAGGAAAATTTTGTTAATCGGACCGTGGGCCAAAAATTACTTAGGTAAACTTTTTGAAAACAATAAAAAGTCACAAATTCCTCCACGGCCCTACAACCCCACCAATTATTTTTTGGGAAAATGATTTGACGGGTTCATGGGCCCACATCTTCAAACTTTACCTTTTAGAAAAAGGGAAAAAAATCTTAAGTCTTCCTTGCCACTGCTTCCCTTCTGTCATTGTAGCTCTAACATATGGCTTCTTTAGGCGTCGGTGGAGGTGCGAGACCATTTTAGACTTTACTTATTTTGGGAAAAATGTTGGAACAAATCCCTAAGTTTCCCTACCAGCTCACCTTCCGCAAGTTGTTGTTGGGTGACACGTGGCTTCGCTTAGAGTTGGCAGAGGTGCGGGTTGTTTTTAGCCTTCACGCCTTTTATTAAAAAATCCAACATTTCTAAGTTTTCCCTGATGGTCTACTGTCCCACTTGAAATTTTGGGCAAAACACGTGGCGTCCTAGGCATTGGGGGAGGTGCGGGGTTTTGAACCCTTTACCCTTTCAAACAAAAAGAGTTAAAATAAAAATTACCTCCAACGAACCGCCTTCCGCATGGGTTTATCAACGTGCCACGTGTCCCTTGTGCCTTGGGGAAAATTTTCTTCCCAAGGCCCACCTTTGGGAAAATTTTCTTCCCCGGTCCCGTAAGCCCACCTTTGGGAAAATTTTCTTCCCCGATTCCATAGGGCTCTGCCTCCAGGAAAGATTCTTCCCCATTCGCAATGGCTTTGTAACTTAAGAAATATGAGGAGTTAGGAGGAATTCTTTATATCATAGGAAAGGGGAAGAAATTTCCTATCTAATGGAAATGTTTTTAGGAAACCTTAAGTGCATTAAATATGATTAAAATCATGTTGAAGTGCAACAATGAGTCTTGAGAGTGGGTAACTAGGAAATTACCCCTTTTTAACTTAAATGTTTAACTCTAGAGCATGGGTTGACCTTTTTTGAAGGGTCACGTTAGCGGAAATTTCATTTATTAAATTATAATGGACTTTGAATCTTGTTGTGACAATTGTGGCTTGAAGCCTAGTAGTGGTCACGCTTTTCAAAAAAAAATTATTGCATAATTTTCCCTATCTAAACCTAGGTTGTTCTTGGGTCTCGAGTGGTCATTTTAGTGGGTGTTACACTTGGTATCAAAGCTGTGGGTTCAAATCTTGGACCCTTGGGAACACTAGAAAACTTGAGACATGAACACTAAACCTAGAGCAATATTAAACCTAGCACACTTTAAAATCGGAAAACAAATTTGTTTGAAAATTTACATATATTAGTAAACATGGAAAACTTAAGAAAACCTAGCATAATGAACTAACTAAAGATTTGGTCTACACTATGTAGGAGGCACGGAAAAGATGAGGGTACTTTCACCTAGATCTAGACTTGCCACCACTAGATCATGCTTTAGCAACCATCCTACCCAGATTTTACGAGACACTCGAGGACGTTAATACCACTTTACGTGGAATGTCCATAGGAGGACGGTCAGAGACATGATAGGGAGCCATATGTCGGGTAGAGTAGATTCACTACACGGGGGATAGGGAGAGCAGATTTACGGGACACGCAGAAATAGGTCTTAGAGACCTAGGCGAGAGATGAGCATACAGAGAGGCGTAGGGTCGCTAGACTATAGGCCAAACCATATCGAGCGAGATCCTAAAGCTACAGCCATCTCATTATTCTAGTGACACGGTGGATTTCGGGAAGATGCCTAGTTGGTGTGCTTGAGCGGGTGCTTCAAGCTTTTCCCTTGTTCTAGCAACACGAAAGCTCATGTTGTAATCCATCTCTTATCTCAATTTTCACCCCCTGGAAAAATTAGATCACCCATAACCCCATGTAGAAAGAAATTCAAAAAATGGTTCCGTCGGATGAGCCCATGCTTCAAATACTACAGAAAAGTTACAGGAAGGTTCTAAAATGGAGTAGTAGGTTTGGGGAAGGATGAAAAGCGTACCCCAAAGAAACTAGAGGCTCAAAGTAAAAGCAGAAAGGTTCGAAGTTTTGGGCTCTTGAATAGTTGAGGAATGAGCCCCAAAATTTTCTAAGTATAAAGAATCAGCGGAAGCTACCAAGTGTCCAAACGGTGCACCTCCAAAGATTAAATCCCAGGCTAGAGACTCAAACAAGTGCCAAGCCTCCATGCATCTAGAGCCCCAAAAGATGCCCGGTCGTTGAAAATTCTTTGTCTCGGCGGAGGCTTCCAGTATCGGATCGATGCAATTCAAGATGGGATTCGGGTGGAGACTCAAACTTGCACCAACCCTCCATGTAGCCAATGGTCAATAGAGGTCAAAAAGGAGAGCGGGCCCAAAATGACTAAGTATAGAGTGTAGGTGGAAGGTGCCATGTGTCTTAACGATGCTCCTTCAAAGGTAAAATCCTAAGCGGGTTTCCAAATGAGCACGGGCTCGCCACATGTCCCGAGTCCAAAGTGGGACAAAGTAAGGGATTAAATAGTCAAAGTAGAGGTAGGGTAGTGGAAAGTTCCAAGTGTCGGCTCGATGCTATTTCATGGAAGTAAAATTTGGGGTGGGTTTCAAACAAGAGCCAAGCCACCACATGTCCTGGGTGGACTTTTGGCCTTGCGAAGCAAAGGATACTTGGGAAAATACAAAGGAACACCATGGAGTTTGCGAAGCCACCACATGTCAATATGATGCTATTTCAAGAGCATAAGGAATGAGATAAATATCCAAGGTGCGTGAGGCTATCACGTGGACTCAGACGTGGAAGACTCGTTTAAATATTGCGTGCCCATGAATCTAATATTCAAATGGCCATATATTTTTGACTAGAAACTGATATTTGAGTGGGAGAATACTTTTTGGAAACATATAATATCATTCTTAATAGACTTTGGTGGGTGAAAAGAGGAAAACATCTCCAAGGCCATTAATACAAAATCGGATTCTTTAACTACTAGATTGGATTTGATTTGTTCCACAAGGAACCGGAATAGAGCAGACATTGATTTATGCAGATTTGAGAGGAGAATGAGATTTCAAAGCGGATTCAACACATATCTCAAGGTGGTTGAAGTAGGATTCAATTTTTCACTCCTCTCTCTCATTCTTTCATCCTCTCTCTCTTATTCTTCCTTAATATTGTAAAAAGGGGCATATTCAAAGCGTTGGTCATTTTTTCTCCTCTACCACTCTCTCTTTATTCCTTAGGGTAGAATGCAGAGTCTAAGCCTCCTCCCATGGATCTATAATGGATTTTCTTGCCTCTTTCCCTTTGATGATCTACTGTGTGTTACATTTTGGAGTAATAGAATCTATTTCATTATGCATCTGTCCATCGTTGGCTTATTTTGTCATCTCTTCTTACCTCTCATCGTTGCGGGGTATACTATACATATTTCGATGTTTTTGTAGGCACAGGAGATATTTTAATGGGTTTCAAGTGATTTACGTGTCAAATCTATCTCTATTCCATGGTGCATCTTGTCACCCTCTCCTCTTCTCACCTCTCTCCACTTCGGGCGGTTGGGTCTTTCATCATTCACTTCCTTTTCGGTGTATCACCGATTAGTGTAGGCTCTTTCACCCTCTTTTCTCTCTCTCTCTCTCTCTCTCTCTCTCTCTCCCCTTGGAATGGTTAGATTAGGATAGGATAGGTTGGATACACTAGAGTAGCTTGTGGCGGGTAGATTAGGAAGCAAGAAATGACTTTCTTTGGAGGTCCATCTCAAGTTTTACAAGTCCCACAACTTGAGAGATGGTCCCATGTTGTACAATCACACCGAATGCCTCACTTTACATTAGGCCATTTGGGGGTGCTGTGATTCTACACTAAAAATTTTGGCATGCCGGTGGGACACCGAGGTTAGATCTTCCATCTTTCTAAGGTGTCTCATTATAACAACAAATCATAAGCCGTCATTTGACCGCACTAATGGCTTTTTTGCATGCACGGTGGGACAAGTCGAAGTACCTTACAACTTCATTTCATCAAGTAGATGTGTTCTTGGTGATATTCAACCTTTTGAGGCACATTCAAAGCACATCTAGCAACTCCATCGGTCAATAACCCATCCTCTGAAATTCTGCAGACCTTTTCCATGCATTTCCACTCATTTTCATCCATTTTCTTCTTCCATTTCTTTCATTTTCTCCCATTCCATGAATTTGTGCAATCATGACTTCATTTCCTTCATGGAACTCACACTTACAGCAGCAATACAATCCACCTCCAATGAATTTCCTAACTCCTCCATATCAGCATTATAATAAGATACATGACCCTTATGCTTGCAGAGATATGAGCGGGGTAAAAGTCAGTTTGGCCATGGATCTTATCAAGAACAAGGGGACGCATAGAATTGTGGCAACTACACAAAGAATGTTGGTTTATTGGAGAAAATTCAGAAAATGGAGGCTGGCATGGTTGATCAAGGGCAATAGCACAAATGAAGGCATTCATTATTGGTTGCAAGAAATATTGTCCATGGGGAGGCCCATTTCCAATACATTAAATCCCTCAAGAGAAGTTTGACTTCATGGTTGAAGTGTTTCCTCAATTTACATTGTGGATTGAGAATATTGAGGCATATGAGGAAAGTGCAAGATAACCTTGTCAATGGGTAAGTCAAGCACCATCTCCTATCCTTCATTTTTTTTTCTCAAGCTTTATCATTTTTAGTAGTGTCGAAGTCAAGCCCCTCAGTTTCTTCCCAAGTATTGATTTCATTTCTCCATCTCCTACTCTTCCATCCCATTTCAATTCTTCTCCCCTTTTCCTTCCCAAGCAGTCATTCCATCAAAATAAACAAGAATTTGTAATTCCCTCTCCACCACAAACAATTACAAAGCTGGTTGAACCCCAACTTGTCACTCCTCTTGCTTTCCCAAGTCCATGTTGGGAAGAGACTCAAGAATCCAGTGAAGGAAAACAATAAGAACCGGATCCTAAGAGAAGAAATGACATACAATACGGAGAGTTGGGCTCATTAAATTTGGAGTTACAAAGATTCCCTTGATTTTTAAGCCAATAGAGGAGATCGAGTTGAAGAACTAGTGGTGGATGAGGCTGAGTTTGCATCGAGAGAAGGAACAAAAACAACAAGAAGAAGATCAATAGTCTGTTTGCTCTTAATGCAGTTTCCATGATGGCACTTTGTTTGAAGAGGATGCTGATATGATCCAAGTTTCATAACTAGTTAAGGAGGAGGAACAATTAGCTCCAATTCCCATTGAAGAGGAGAATACGGGAGAGATCAAATCAGAGTTGAAGCCACTCAATGAAGAAAGCATCATTGAAGATTTTTTTACTTTCATTTAAAGGGCTGATTTGATTGATGAACCCATCATGGAGGAGGACCATATAGTTTCAGAGGCCCCAAGAGTGGAGCAGGCCATAGAAGAACCTTTAGTTATTCCTCCCACTTCAAGCTCTAATTTTGAAGAAGAGTTTAAAATTTCAAACTTCATGTTTAAGGAAGAGGGGAACCATGGTGAGCATGTTTTAGAACAAGAGGACACCATATAGGAGGTAGAGCACTATAGTAGGATAACAAGGAGGAAGAATACTTGTCGACTTATAGGATTACTTTTCTAGAGAAGATCCCATGGAGAGTACATCATTTTCTCCTCCTCGATCATATTCCAAGCACATGAGCCCTCTACCCTAAAGGAGGAAATTCAAGGACAATAACCCTACACTTCATGATAGCCCTCTCGAAGCAAGGTTGGAAGACATGAGTCTTCCATGTTCTTCACAAGAGAAGGAAGAGAAAAGGCAAGAAGATGTCATCATATCTCTCACACCATCCATCCAAGAAGGTCCATAAAAAGACTCCATTTTTGGAGTTAAATTTTAGAGAAAAGGGCACATTCAAAGGATCAGACCATGGCCAATCAGGTACTTGGCTTCATTAGAGCCAAGAGAGAAGCCCAAATCATTCATGCCTACTTCGGGGCATGAGGATGAGTATCAAAGTACTAAGGGTCATCATCAACACCTCTAGGAGTCCAATGTCAATCAGCTTGAGGAGGTATTTGTTGTTGATGTAGATAACTTGATGATTTCGGTGGAGGACCAGCTTATTGTCATTTTTTCACTCATAGAAACAACCATCTTTAGTGTCAAATCATTTGCATGGCTGCCCCTTTTGAGAAAAGGAAGCTATTTCTCCCTACTGTGTGCGAGGCTTTGTTTAAGATTTTTCTCTCTTGTTAGTGTATGAGTAGGATTAGACTTTATTTTCAATAGAACAATCACTTGTGTACACTCGCATGTCTCATTTGAGGCATGTATGATTTTACCTTTGTATATAAATTTTTTTGCATTGCTCCAGAGCTACCAAGGCTAGGCCCTTCACTATTCATGGCAGAAGACTCATAGTTTCTGTGAATGATTGTAAATTTCAAAATAAAACAAATGCAAATCAACTAAAAAACCTTTTTCATAAATTCTATTTTGGGATAGGCTCGGGGTCGGCAAGAGCAAGCATCGAGCTCGTAGTGACTCGGGATCAGATTTTCAAAGAAAAAGGATCAGTATCAGGCTATTATTCTTGACTCCATGCCCAATGGATACTTCAAGGCTCTTCGTCCCTTCAACTAGCAGGTAGATATCTTATGTGAGTCGTCAATTTTTATCTCAATTTTCACCCCACGACAAAATTGGATCACCCATGACCCCGTGGAGAAAGAAATTCAAAATATGGTTCCATAAGATGAATTCATGCTTAAAATCCAATAGACAAAGTTACAAGAAGGTTCTAAAATTGAGTAGCGAGGGGTGGGGAAGGAAGAAAATAATGTCAAAGAAACAAAAGGATCAAAGGAAAAGAAACGGTGAAGTTTCTAAGTTTTAGAGCTCTGTAAATAGTTCAAAACAAGCCCCCAAAATTGGCTAATTATAAAAATTCGGTGGAAGCTTCCAAGTGTCTAGATGGCGCACCTCTAAATATTAAATCCAAGGCCATAGACTCAAACAAGTGACAATCCTCCACGCGTCTAGATCCCCAAAATTTGCACCGGCCATTGAAAAGTCTTCGACTCACAGGTTGCCAAGTGTTGGCTTGGTGCGATTCCAAGATGGGAATCTTGAGTGGAGACTCAAACTTTCACTAGCCCTCCATGTAGCCAATGGTCAACAGAGGTAAAATAGGAGAGCAGGCCCAAAATGACTAAGTATAGAGTGCAAGGTGAAAGGCGCCACGTGTCTTAATGACACTCCTTCAAAGGTAAAATCCTGAGAGGGTTTTCAAATGAGTGTGGGCTCGCCACATGTCCTAGGTCCAATAAGGGACAGATTCAGGTGTTGAATAGTCAAAGCAAAGCTAGGCCGACAAAATGTGCCAAGTGTTAGCGTGGCACTATTTCAAAAGTAAAATTTGGGGTGGGTTTCCAAACAAGTGTCAAGCCTCCACATGTCTTGGGTCAGACTTTTGGTCTGCTAAGCAAAGGAGACTTGGGAAAAATACAAAGGAACACCATGGAGCTCGCGGAAGCCACCACATGTCATCCCAATGTTATTTCTAGAGCATAAGTTATGAGTTGAATCTCTAAGGTGCATGGCGTTGCACATGAACCGAAAGATGAGAAAACTCTTTCAAATATTGCGCACTGCGACTTTAATATTCAAATGGCCATATCCTTTGAATGGAAACTCAGATTTGAGCGGGGAGAAGAATTTTTGGAAATTTCGACACCCTCTATGCCATGGAAACATAAAATTTCATTCTTAACAAGATTTGGTGGGTGAAAAATAGGAAAACATCTTCTAGGCCATTAATATAGAATCTGGATTCTTCAACTACTAGATTGGATTTGATTTAATCCATCGGGAACAGAATCGATAGATTGTAATGGATTTGAGAGGAGCATTGATTGATAGTGGTTGAGATTTCAAAATAGGATTCAATGCATATCTTAAGGTGGTTGAAGTAGGAGTCAAATTTGTTCCTCCTCTCTCTCATTCTTGCATCCTCTCTCTTATTCTTCCTATATATTATAATAAAGGGCATATTCAAATGGTTGGTCATTGTTTCTCCTCTTTTCCCCTCTCTCTTTCTTCCTTAGGGTATAATGAAGAGTCTAAGCCTCCTCCCATGGCTCTGTAATGGCATTTTATTGCCTCTTTCCCACTGATGATGTACCGTGTAACATTTTGGAGCAATAAATATTTTTTCGTGATGCATTTGTCCATCCTTAGCTTATTTTTATGTCTCTTCTTACATGTCATCATTCAGTAGGTATCTTGTGCATATTATGATATTTGTTATAGGTCGTAGGATCTTTTTAATGGGTTTGAAGTGGTTTATGTGTGAAATATATCTCTGGTCCATAATGCATATTGTCCACCCTTTCCTCTACTCACCTCTCTCCACTTTAGGTAGTCAGTCTATGATCATCCACTTCCTTTTTAGTGTAGCACTTTGCTTAGTATAGGCTCTTTTACCCTCTCTCTCTCTCTATATATATCCCCCTTGGAATGGTTATATTAGGATAGAATAGGTTGTGCATGTATTGGAGTAGTTTGTGGTAGGTAGATTAGGAAGCAAAAATGGATTTCTCTGGATGTCCATCTCAATTTTCACAAGTCCCTGACTTAAGAGATGGTCCCATGTTGTGCAATCATCTGAATTCCCTACTTCACATAAGGCCATTCGGTCTTTGTGATTGTACACTAACACCATCTTTTAAGATATGGAGCCGTGTCACGGTGGAGGACCGAGAAGCGAAGCTCCATGTTGATTCAAAGATAATTACTTGGGAGATTTTTGAGGAGTGGTTGATAGTAGGTACTTGTCATGGAGGTTCATAAATGATAGAGGATAGATGAGTTTCATCACCTACTTTAGGCCTCTATGACTATAGTTGAGTATGAGATTTGATCTCTTGATCTAGTCCAAGATGTCGAATACATGTAGGATGAGCAGTGTATGAAGCCACGAGTTCATTCGAGGTCTAAATGTAGATTTGTTTGGTGCGGTGCGTATCCATTGTCCATGGACATTAGTGAGGCCATTGAGAAGGCCTATATAGCATAAGAGACTTAGGGAAGACACACAGGCCATAGATAGGGTGCAGAGCACATCCGGTAGATGTAAGACAATAGGTGAGGAGTTAACTCCTCCTTGTGGTGGATCGGAGTTCAAGACAATCATTTTTAGGCCATGCAACATGGAGCACACCGCCCACCGTATAGGCCTCTATAGAGATTTGATGCACAGAGGGGGTGGAGTATGGGGCTACCTCCTAGGGGTCCCATTAGGACACAAGGTGCATTGAGAGCTTAGTCACCAGGATCTCATCATAAGAGACCTTAGCGAGTTCATAGCCAGATCATCACGATCCACAAAGCCTCAAACCTCCATAGTATCGCCTAGACTGCTTTACTCATGGGAGAGGATTGGGTGGTTGTTTTGGTTGTGGTGTTGTGGACATTTTTAGAGAGACTTCCCACAAAACCCTAGTAACAAGGGTAAGACAAAAATCTCAAATCCTATTGTTGGTGACATGGGGCACGGTCATCAGATCTATGCAGCGGTTGAGAACCACTATTTGAGTGAGCATCAGTACCATGATTAAGATTATAGGTAGCATTGGTGGTGTTCCTACCTCCATTCTATTTGATTTTGGTTCTTCTAATTCTTTTAATGCACCATACTTGGTAGAGGGATCCAAACTGGTGGCAGTTAGGTAGGGTCTTAGTTGGGAAATTGAGATGGCTTCTAAAGCCAAAATCTCTGTAGACTCCTTAGTTAAGGAGTGTGTAGTGGACTTAGGACCCTTCACCACTACCTTGGATGTTCGTATCATTTCGTTGGGTTCGTATGGAGTCATTATCGGCATGGACTAGTTGTATACACATAGAGCTAGAGTGGATTGTTACCATAAGAGTATATCATGTGCTAGATGATCTAGGAGTTGAGTCAGTGATAGTAGGGGTTAGGAGACTTGTTTCCATTCACACCATCTTCACCATGATGCTTAAGAGGTGTGTACGATGGGGTTATCATATGTATGTTGTCATAATTAGTGATAGATCTGAGGATGAGTCTTGTGGACCATATCTTGAGGACCATCCTATTTTGAGAGATTTTTTCGATGTCTTTCCGGGAGCTACGGGGTTACCATCCCCACGTGAGATAGATTTTCACATTGATCTCGGTTCCAAGAGCAGAATTGATATCACAAACACCTTATCAGATCACCACCCTTGAGCTCTGTGAGCTCAAGTTACAGCTATAGGGCCTTTTGGAGAAAGGCCTAATCCATCCTAGTGTACCCTCTTGGGGTGCACTAATGATATTTACAAAGAAGAAAGATAGATCTCGTGGTTGTGTATTGATTACCACCAATGAACAAAGTAACGATCAAGAATCATTATCCCCTTCCGTGCATTGATGATTTGTTTGATTAGATGAAGGGGGCCACAGTTTTCTCCAAGATATACCTTAAGTTAGGTTATCATTAGTGAGGATTACTGAGATCTGAGACATTCATAAGACCTCCTTCCGCGAGATATAGCCCTTTATGAGTTGGCCGTGGTGCCTTTTGGTTTGACGAATTCCCCGCGGTGTTTATGAGATTGATGAATGGGGTGTTTAGGACATTATTAGATCACTTTGTGCTCTTCTTCCTTCATGACATTTTTATTTACTCATGTACACGTGAGGAGCACAAGGGAAACTTTGCTAGGTTCTTCAAGTGTCTTCGTGAGCAACGACTTTACCCGAACACGGAGAAGTGTCATTCTTTCAAATAGAGGTGCAATATTTGGGCCACATCATTTCTAGGGAAGGCATTGCTATCGATCCTTAAAAATTTTGAGCTATTATGGATTGGCTAGCACCCACTAGTGTGACATAGGTGCGCGCTTCATGGGCTTGGTAGGATATTACAAGAGATTTTCTCAACAATTTTATTGGATTACGCACCCCATCACTTCCCTTCAGCGAGAAAGGAAAGAAGTTTGTTTGGTTATAAATCTATGGTCAGGCCTTCAGAAATAGAAGGAATGCCTCATGATAGTTCATGTTCTTGTAGTGTCGAGATCCAGAGGGTGAGTTTTCATATGCACGAGATGCTTCTGCTCGGCGGGGAGTTGGAGGTGTGTTGATGCGAGAGGGTAGAGTAGTTTCTTTTAAGTCTCACAAACTCAAGGATTATGAGCTAAATTATCCACCTCATGATCTTGATCTTGTGGCAATTTTGCATGCCTTGGTTTGATGGAGATACTTCCTTCTTGGCCGGAGATTCACACTCGATGCGATCACTTGAGTCTTCACCACCTCTTCATGTGGATCAATCTCAATGCTCATCGGTGAGATTGGATTGAGTTTCTTTGTGAGTATGATATGGAGATAGAACATGTGAAGGGAAGGGAGAATGTGGTTGTAGATTCTCTCGGTAGGAGGAGACATGGCGTTATGGCCACCTCGGTGAGCATAGATTTGTGGAGCAGATCTATAGCACCTTCCTCAACCACAGTTTCTACATTAAAGCTAGATTAGAGATTGAGTCTCGAGACCCCTGAGAGGAATTTTGATGGGTTTTCATTGGAGATAGATGGCCCTCTTAGGCACAGAGACTAGATTTATGTTACCGAGATATGGAGACTTGAGGCAGGACATCTTGACAGAGGTACATCGTGCACCCTATTCAACCCATCTTGGGGTGAATAAGATGCACACCACCTTGAGACAGTTGTAACACTAGAGGGGACTTTGTATAAATGTGGCTTAGTTTGTGTCATGTTGTTTAGAGTGTTAGAAAGTGAAGACCAAGCATCATCATCTAGATGGCCTTCTCTTTCTGCATGTTATACCGGAGTGGAAATGGGACACCATTTCCATGGACTTCATTGTTGGGTTACCGATGTCGAGATATCACCATGACGCCATCATGGTCATGGTGGATAAATTGATGAAAGTGGCTCATTTTTATCTGGTGAAGACCACCTATATAGTTAGTGTTGTGGCATGGGCATATCTAGACGAGATTTTAAGATTGCATGGGATTCCTTGGAAGATCATTTGTGACCGCGATCCTCTGTATACTTCCCACTTTTGGACTACCATGCAACATACCCTTGGAACAAAGATCAATTTCAGCATGGCGTATCACCCTAAGATAGATGGAAAGACTGAGTGTTTAAATCAGATCTTAGAGGACATGCTTAGGATGTATGTTATGGATCATCAGTTGAGATGGGAGGATTATTTGTACTTACTGAAGTTTTCCTTCAATAATAGTTTTCTGAGTTCAATAGGCATGGATCATTTCGGGAACTATATGGTAGAGAGTTCAGGGAACCTCTTAGTTTGGATAGGTTAGAGGAAATGGTTTCTCTTGGACCACCTTTACTATAGGACATGGAGTAGAAGTGGTTATGATGAAACAGAGACTTGAGGAAGCATAGGACAGGTAGAAGAAGTATGCGAGATCTGCATAGGACTGAACATAGTTTTGAGGTGGGAAATTTTTTTCCCTTCATATCAGGCTGCATAAGAGCCCTATCCACTATGAAAATGGTTCTAAGTTAGCTCCTAGATTCGTAGGTCCCTTTGAGATCTTGGAGCGTATCGGTCCTTTGGACTACCGTCTAGCGTTTCCACCTAGCTTGTCTCACATCCATGATGTTTCTTGTTTCAGTAGTGAGGAAATATATTTTAGATCATTCTCATGTGCTAGATTGGACCTCTTGTTAGGTTCATAATTGGGGGCAGGTGATGGTGGAGCCATTTCGCATTATAGAGCACGAGGACTTTGGGCCTTCGAGGTAGAAATATGACGAGGCTGCAGCTACATGGGAGGATGTTACTTTGCTACAAGTTCAGTTCCCAAACCTATTCTAGTGACTTCCAAGAGGAAGTTGAGTCTAAGGGGAGGTGGATGTAGTTCCCACTTCCCTTCGACACCTTTTTTTATTGATTACGATATTGTCAACTATACTTATGGACATTATTGTAGCCTTTGATTTGGTATGATGTTATACATTAGAAATCATGGACTATGATTGATTTAGATTCATATATGATGTATGTCGATTATGAGAGACATTTTATATTGATATTGATACATTGCTTGCAATGGTTATATATATATGAGTTTTTGTACATGTGATATTTTGTCATATCAAGTAAACCTAGAAAATTGAACTAATCTTGTGATCATATGGTTATTAATGAAATTGTAAATAATATTGTTACTTGTCTAGATGATGTTGTGATTCATATATAGATGATTTTGGAAGTTATATTTTATATTTATTTTGGATGATTTGATGCGGCCACAAGGCCGAAGGAGGTATTTGTGTTTTGTAGGAAAACATGTCGCAACAAACATCGGGGATTGGAGACCAACAACATTGGAATTCTAGATGAATTCAATAAGGGTCACCATGGCAACATGTAATTGTTATTTTTGTATGTTGGTATTTTTGTTAGGGTTCCAATTTGGGGATCACCTTCAATTGTGACAAGGGTTATGTGTATTCTTTTATTTTGTTTCCTTTGTTTAAATTTATCATGTGGATTTTAGCGATGTATTTTCCTGTTTATTATTTGTTTTATTTATGTCTAGATTAGTGAGTTATCATGTTGTTAAATAAATTAAATGGATCAAAAGAATGCATTTATTAGAGTTTTTGGATCTTGGATTATGTGTTGAAATTAATGTGTAAGTAACTTTAAGTGTTAAATACTCCACCTTCCTTTTGAAATTCGGTTCTGTCCTTATGGGCTGATTTTGGAGGCTTGTAGGACAACTTAAACTTGTCCACACCTCTTCAATTTTTACACCAACCCTACTTATGGGTTGGGGAGTCAAAATTAGGCCTTATAATGTATTTTGGGAAGGAAAGTTGTAAGTTTTTATTGTACCTTCTTGAATGAAATTAATTTTGGTCCTTGGGGTGTGGACTTGGGTTGTTTGTGTAAGTAAAATGTCATTTATTCACTAACATTTTTAATTGTGCTTTGGAGTTTAAAATCGACTTCGAGGTGGAATTGAGGATGTGGGATGTGGCATCCTACATGGACCCAAATCATCCTCCTGTCTCCCTTCTCTATTTATTTAAATTCTTTTGTTGTTTTAGGGGTGACTTTAGTAGTTATTTCATTTGGATTTGGGCTCTTGGAATTGGAGAGAACTAGAGATTTCAGAATGCTTGTGGATATGTTGGTGATTTGGGACTATTTGGATTTGAAAAAGATTTTTTTAACTTTTGGAGTAAACTCTACCATGGAGAGGTAGGATCTTGGATCTTTAAAATGTTATTCTTTTATTTATGTATATGTGAATGCTTTGAATATTTTTGGTATGTTGTTGGCTAGTTGGGTAGATTTCCTAGGTATGGTGTACGAGAAGACTATGGGGATCTCTTGTGGGGAGGCATAAGAGTTTTGGGGAGGTATAAGTGTTATTCTAGAAGGTTTTGGGATTGGTTTCCACCTTGTAAAAGAAATATCTTGCATTTCTTTACTCGTTATGGGGTGCCATAAGAGTTTGGGGAGGAATAAGAGAATGGGAGGTATAAGGGGTAATTAGGAGAGGCATAAGGGCATATAGGGTTTTGAAATTATATATATATATTGGCGAGGTTTATATTAAGGTGGACACCCATTTCCCCATTGTGAGGTATAATAAGCTTCCCCATAGGTCTTACTCCTTTGGCTTGTGCGTGATGAATCCCTGAGTATTGTTTGTTGTTCTTCCTATGGTTGCAAACTGCATTATGTATTTGGATAGTGTTCTTTTTGTGTAAACTCTTTTTATGTTGTGGAAATCTGTTTGTTGAAATACATTTCTTATTGCTTTGATGTTGGGGCTCGGGGGCCAATGAGGAGGATGGATTCTCCTCTTTATTAGAATTCTTGTTTGGGTGGAGAGCATTTCCTCTCCTCCTTTTTGTTGTGATCAAAGATATATGGTGAATCTTCTTGCTGCTTTCTGGAGCTGAGGATGAAGATAGATTTCATGATCCCCTTGGGATTTCCTTGTTGTAAAAATCTGCCACTTCAAGTGGTTGAAATTGTAATATTATTTGTGGTGGAAAGTTTCTCTGTTCTTGGAAATGGAATCTACATAAGAATGTGAAAGATGTATATTACGTAAGTTGTATTTGATGAATGAAAAAGGAAGTTGTAAAAGAATTATTAGAGTTCAATAGAATTTGTTTTAATTACAACAAATGGTATGGTTTTCATTTGAAATCTGTGTTTGATATATATTGTGAAATCTCTTTTGAAAATTGAAAAAGAAATACGTATGAAGAAATATTACATTTCTTTGTTTTATTTGAAATGCATGTTTTGAAAGTAGAACTATATTTTGGGTTTTCATGCATGGATTGAAGTAAAGTTAAACTTTGTAAATTAGATTTGAATGAATTTAAATATTTAGAGGATGATAACGGAAATTAGATCCATTCGAGTTAAGTATGATTTCTATTTTTATTCACGAAAAAACTACAAATATTTACGAGAAAAATTTACAAGTGTACTCTACAACTTGATAGACAAATTGAAATATTAAGGTAAGCTAAGGAAGATCAAAATGCCTTTCAAATAGCTGAATTTCTGAAGAAAATTTATCAGACTTCAATTAATTATACTTAGACCAAAACTCACACGTTTTGTAAAACAAAAAGGGGGAAACACATTTTGAAACTCAACCATTAATACTTTATCCTTGCAATCCATTTTAAATCCTTCAAGTGTGTTTCTCCACGTAAATTTGGCATGTTGAAGAAGAAATAATGGTGGATTGAATCAAGTTTGGTAGTTGAAAAAATGTTATTCACGTTCTTATGGCAAGAAACATGTTTTCTTCAAATGCACCCACTTAAGTTTGTCAAAAATAAATTTTGATGATTCCTATGAAAAGCGAGTTCGAGCCCTTTTCAATAAGTCCTCATTTTCCCAAATCCAAGCTTCGTCGATATAGTTATGGCCTTATGAATTTTTACTTCTTGAGTTTTTTTTTTAAAAGGAGGAAATTTTTGTAAATCGTACCCATGGGCCCGAAAATTACGTAGGTAACCTTTTTCAAAAATGCAAAAGTCACAAATTCCTTCATGGACCATGCAGCCCCTTGATTCACTTTTTGAAAACGCTTCGTGTGTTCGTGGCCCGCACCTTCAAACTTTACCTTTTAGAAAAAGGGCAAAAAAATCTTAAGTCTATGTGCTAGTCCGCTTCCCACTTTGCCACAGTGGGTCCGACACATGGATACTATTAGGCATTGATGGAGGTGCGAACTATTTTACACCTTACCACTTTTGGGAAAAAGGTTGGCAAAAATTCCTAAATTTCCTCATCGTCCCACCTTCCTGCATGTCACTGTTGGACATACACGTGGCTTCACTTGGCGTCGGCACGAGGCATGGGTTGTTTTTAGCCTTCATGCCTTTTAGCAAAAAAGCCAACATTTCTAAGTTTTCCCGACAGTCCACTTCCCCGCTAGAATTTTTGGGAAGGCCACGTCGTGTCTCTGGGTATTGGAGGAGGCGTGGGGTTTTGACCTTTTTTTCCCTTTCAAACAAAAAGAGTTAAATTCTAATTTAGCTCTGGCAACTTGCCTTCCTACGTGGGTTTATCATCATGCCATGTGTCCTTGCGCCAGAAATTTTTCTTCCCGGGCCCACGAGGCCCATATTTGGGAAAATTTTCTTCCTGGAGCCTGCAGCCCGCCTTTGGGAAAATTTTCTTCCCCCAATCCCGCATGAGCCCATTCTTCCCCTAGGCCGGTCGTCTTGTAACTTAAGAAATATGAGGAGTTTGGTGGATTTCTTTATGTCTTTGGAAAGGGGAAGAAAATTCCTATCTAATGGAATTTTTTTCAGGAAACCTTAAGTTCATTAAATATGTGTAAAATCGGTTTGAAGTGCAAAGATAAGTATGAGAGTGGGTAAGTGGAAAATTACCCCTTTTTAACTTAAATATTTTACTCTAGAGCATGGGTTGACCTTTTTGAAGGGTCACTTAGGGAAATTTCATTTATTAAATTATAATGGACTTTGAATCTTGCTTATGACAATGTGGCTTGAAGCCTTGTAGTGGTCGCGCTTTTCAAAAAAAATTATTGTGTAATTTTTTCTATCTAAACCTAGCTTATTCTTTGGTCTCGAGTGGTCGTTTTAGTGGGTGTTACACATTCCGAGAAAGAAGAGAGGGATCAAATATAGATGGAAACTTGGTTGCTAACTCTCTGATGTGCATAAGAACCACATTTCTATTTTTCATAAAATAGCATTATTCACCATGGTAGGGCTCATTTCAAATCTTTTATAGTGCTAATTGTAACCACCTTCCAGACCAGCATAGTAGTGCACCGCTAAAATCATCAACATCCACCTTCTAGACTAGCATAGTAGTGCACTACTAAAATCATGTAACTACCTTCAGGACTAGCATAGTTGTGCACCACTAAAATCACCATCCAGACAAGCATAGTAGTGCACCACAACCACATATAGATAACTACAAAGCATTGTAAATAATATGTCATATCGATTTTAATTATGTTTTGATAATGCATTGGTGTGAGAAATGAAAATTACTAGAGAATGAAAGATTAATGAATCACACAAAACAATACCTCTCTTGTAACTTCCTTGAAAACCTCAACGAATATTGTGAGGTGCTTGGACTCATAAAATCTTAAAATTTTTAATTTTAGGTTCTCTTGATAAATTCTCCAAAAGATGAATACAATACTATGAGCATGGACACGAGAAGGATGTGGGAGGAATTGTTGGTAGAAGTTGACTATAATTTTGTAAGCTTCAAGGCATAAGTTTGCAAAGGAAATGGCTTAATTTTACAGCTGGGTAAGGCTATGAAAGGTTGATTTGAGTTTGACTAAGATCGAGGTGATAATTGTAATTATTTGGATGAGAAACTAGACTTGATCGTGGAATTGCATATTTAAATGGGTATTAGATATTTGGAATCGTAGAAGTTATATTTGGAAAAGTGGTCAGACATCTGACTCAATTGTCCCTTCTTCTAGGAATCTAGAAGTAGAGTTCAAGTGAAGTTGACAAAGGAATAAAATAAAATAAATAACAAATTTAATTAGTTATTAATTGTGAGAAAATAATTTACTATTTAAATAGTTAAATATTTAATTATATTAGCTAAAAGGGTGTAGGAGTTAAATTATTTAATTATACGGGGTAGGAATATGATTTAAGTAATATAATTAATTTAATTAATTGCAGAACGATGTATTTAAATGATGGAATTTATTTAATTAATTCGAAGCAGTATGTTGTGACATGATAGAATTAATTTAATTAATTCTACTTGGATCAAAGTATGCTAAAACTATGAATGTATTTTTAGGGCATCTAAAATTTCCCCTTTTAAAGTTATATTGCAAAGTAATAAAATTTTAAAGATAATAGATTCATGCAAATGAGGATCAAATAGAAATGAAGAATTCAAATTCCCCAACATGTAAAATGGCTATCAAATGACACCTCAAGAGAGTGAGTGATACACCAATGTGGTATATGACTTCTTACTTAGGAAAAAAATTAAGTGAACTAGGATAGGATGAATTGTTCTCGTAGAAGGAGTTCATTTGGAGAGTTTGAATATAAGAGAAACATTTATTTTTATATTGCATAATAGATTTTTCACCATGAATATGAAATAATCAATATGGTCACCCCGGATGTGCGTATAAAAACACAGAAGAGAGAAAGGAAAATATAAAAAGGAAAACAAACACTGATAGATAGAGTAGGTGTTGGAATCATGGATATAATCCCGAAAAAATATATTATCACACTAATTATAATATGTCCAAAAAATAAACATCAACAATACAATGAAATGCTGAAAAAGAATACAATCAACTATGCCACGAATGAATGTGCCACAATGATAATTGAGTAGATGAAAATTCCCCAAGAACTAAACTTATGAAAGGTGTGGGAATATGATCGAGTTTGGTAGACAGGAGTGATTCTTGAATACTAAAAACATACTCTTGTTGGATCCTTTTTAAAACTATCGAGAGAAATTTCCCCGGGAGGAGTTATATCATGAAGGAAAAACAATTTTTTATCTAATAGTCATAAAGCGGGAATGATCACAAGGGTAGTAGGAAAAGGTTTGACATTATAAAAATTGTGTTGAAATGTTAAAAGGTTAACTTCATGGATTTTCCAATTGTATAATTTTTGTGATGAGTGAATTTTTTTTCAAAAAATTTGTGATTTTTTTGAAATTTATGATTTTATGGTTTTACAATTTTGAGAAAAAAATTGAAATACAAATACAAAGAAATGTAAAAAAATTGTAATACATGTAAAAGGAAAAAAATCCATGGTTTATTTAATAATCCAAGAGGATAACATAAGAAGGGAAAGTGGTCAAAAGATATAAAACAAGCATGCAAACAAACCCAATGTGAATAGTAAGGAACCACCCCAAAGTTATTTGTCAACTAAGATGCTAAGAATTTTCTTACAATTAGTCTACAAAATATGTTAAACGAAGTAGGAAATAACAAATTGAAAGAAGAAAAACATTATCACAATGTTGATAAACCACAAGAATAAAACACAAGTTATAATAATGACGTCTAATGAAACTCCTAATGTGTTCCAAATTGAATAATTTAGATGTATATGATTTCCCCAAGTGATAGCTTAGAACACGAGAGGACTAGATCATACCGAAGAGTGGAATAATTCTTAGATACTTCAAAATATACTCTTATTGGATCTCATTTAAGTGTGATTTATATTAGATAAAAATGTGAAATCCATGTGTGCACCAAGAAAAGTTATATTGTGAAAGGGTAAAATTATTCCTTTTCCTCAAACATAGATATACGCCACGGGAAAGAAAATTGATTATCGAAAGATAATATAGAATGATCATGAGGAATGTCATCAAATGGAGAAATTGTTTAATTGTGTTATATAGTTGCTAAAATATTTTGAAGTTAAACATTTTCTCAATGTTTTCTTGATGTCACTTTTATATTATTTATTTGATTTTGGAATAGTTTTGGATAAAAAATTTGATACATATTTGAATGCTTTTATCTTGTTTGAAACATATTTAAATGTTTTTAGTATTTTGAAACATATTTGAATGTTTTTATACTTTGAACATATTTAAAAGTTTTGGTATTATTAAAAACATATTTGAATGTTTTTGGTGGTCTTTGAAAAATATCTAAGTATTTTTGGGTGGTGTTTGAAAAATATTTATGATGTAATGATATGATGTATCAATCAACTCATGACTCCATGCAACTAAGAAAATAATAGGGATGAACATTGATAGCCAAGATGGGCGTTAAAACTAAGTGAATAGTGTTATGAAAATGAAGATGATGGATGCCAAGACACAAGGTGTAACAATGATCTATGTAAGAAAAATGTAACTCATCTCCACTTGATTTTATTTGATCGAATCCAAGATGATTCTAGTTTATAGGTTTTGACTATACTTATACCCATAGTGGCCTATTGATTGACAATATCTAGTTGAAGGAATCATTGTCTCTCTTAGCATGAGAAGTTAAATTACTTCTTGGGATTAATATGAGTAAGAACTTTTGACTAATATTTTCTAGAGACTTTATTGATTAAATTTATTTTGAAGGACCTATTAAATATTTCCCATACCACTTGTAAAATGCAAGTGCTTAAAACTGAAGATAAAATACAAGCGAGTAAGGAAACTTGCCTCTATTACGAGTCTCATACTAATAGTAAGAAGTATGGGTTGATCATTGAAGACTTTGAAGGATTAAAATAGGTGTAATGATTTTATTTTTCTTGTATTTTATATTTATTTTGTCTTGCTTATTCATATGTTTCTTGTTAGGGAGGAATAATCTTCCCCCAAGTCTCATCTACAAGTTACTAGTAGGACGTGATGGTTCAACACTTTGTAGACTAAGATGGATGATAAAAAGTTCCATGTAAATAAGTTTGATGTTATCTGTTAAAGAGATAGATTGTTTAGTGAGATTAAATATAAAATCGTAGTTAAATTTGTTTGAAATTTTGTAGAAATCATAACAAGGATGAGACACACAATTCTCAATAGGAACAAGGCTAACATGTGTCTTTGAGGTGAAGAAAGAAATGCTATGATAATGCTATGATTAATATATCTTCTAATAGATTAAACAATAAAAATTATCATTAAATTATTTCAACGTGCAAGTGGCATTCCCTAGTGTGGAGAGAACCCGTGGAAGAAGATTTTTTCTTTCAGTTTCTTTATTTTTACACTTTTTAATTTGTTTTTGGATGAGGATTAGTAGTGGATTCTTTGGGAGACAAATCCATGTTGATGAAAATTTAATGATCTTGACTTACAAAACTTAGGTGGATGAGATCCAAGTGAATATATCGAATCAAAAGATTCAAGGAGTCTTGATTTATGAGACTTGGATGGATGAAATCCATGTCAAAGGATATAATCAAATGATTTGATGAGACCTAATATACGTGATTTGGGCGAGATGAGATCCAAGTCAAATGAGTAGATAGAAATATTTTTATGTATCCATGATTGAAGTAGTTTTTATTTAAAAACTTAGGCATACTGGGTCCATGTCAAAGGAGGGAATCCAAATATTTAATGTTTCTGATGTACAATACTTTGGAAAATGAGCTCTAAGTGAAAATAGGGAATTTGAGGATTTGATGAGTCAAGAACTAAAAGACTTGGGATGACAAAGTCAAGTTAAGGATGTATTATTGGATGAGAATTTCATGGGATTGAAAGACATATGTGGTGTTAGATAACCTTTTTCATTTTTTGGAATATGTTTATAGTCATATCCATCCATGAATGGAACAATACGAGGAAATAAGGATTAATCCATAAATGTACACACGAGGCTCCTTATAGGCCGTGAAAGAGAAAATATTCAATATTTTTCCTTTATGGATTTGAATTAATTTATTTGGTGAAATATTTATAATTTAATGTTTTAAAATGTTGTGTAAGGATATTCTTTAGTATCACTGTGCAACTCATAAAGTGCATATAAATAGATGTATTAAGAAGTAGGAATCATTGTTGATGAAATTGCTACAAGATTGATCATTTAAGGCATTAGTAGAACATAAGATTGTGGTTGTCTTTCTACAACAAGGATATAGATATTAGGAATATATGTTGGTAGTCAAAAAATTGAATCAAGCTCAATGGTGCTTGATGATGGACCCTTTTCTGTAGATTCTATGGATATATAAAGCATTGAAAGAGATTTTGAAGAAAGGTTAAGCTCTTGTGTGATGGTAGAAGGTTGTGGTATGAAACATGTTCAATGTCATTTTAGACTAATGAAGAAATTTTGAAGAAGTTGATTGGTTTTGAGTTAGAGATAGCGGAATTTTGTCGTCATGATCTTGTTGAGTGTTATTATGTATAGGATGTTAGATAACATTAAAATCTTTATTATCATTTATGGAAGTTGGTGTGTCTTGATTTGATTTCTTCATTATCACTGTATATAAATGACATCATTGTCGATTAATTCATGGACGTAATTCTTTAATCATGTGTATCTATCTATATAGCGCTCATTAATCCGATGAAAATCACAACATGTATTCATTTTATACCAATATCTCTTAGGTTCCCATTTAGAAAAGGGTTTTTAAATGGATATCCTATACATTTATCCTCTTTAGTTGATGAAAGACACTAGAGAGACTTTCTCCGAGGGGTGTAAACTCAAATTTGTCTTTATATGGAGTAGTGTCATCATTAGGTTGTATCATTGGATTCTTGAGTTGAGATTGCAAGTTTTTAAAGTGACATTGTTGAAATCCACATGTAGTTTCTCTCCCATTTAAAATAGACAAACCAAAAATTTGTCTTTATTATTTCACAAAATATCTTCAATTTTTGCTTATTTATTGAAGGAAAGATTTTTCAGTTTGTTTTTATCCTCTTTGTTGGATTTAATATGGAGGGGATCTACATCTTATCTTCTAAAGGGACTATAATTGAAATGTCACATTCCCACCATTTTTTAAACAAGAGAGGAACAAAGAAAAGAGGTGATAGAAGACTCAACACTTAGCAAAATGAATGCTAAAATGGAAGAGGACAAAAGGGTTAATTTATTTCTTGAATCTTAACAAAATGAAAGATAAGAGGGGAATAAAACATTGTTAAAGGTTAAGTATTAACAAGATGAGTGTTGAGAGGAATGAAAAGGGGTGACTTTGCAACACTTAAAAAATCACTAATATTAATGTAGAAGAGGAATTGAAAGGATAGTTAGAGGATTCTTAACAAAATAAGAGGTAAGATCTAGTCAAAAAGGTTCAAAATGTTCCTCGACTATTTACAAAGTGAATGTAAAGAGGGAAGAGGTAAAATGGGTTGTCTTTCCAAACTTATGAAAAATGAGGGTTACAAGAAGATACTTGGAAAAGAGATTAAAGTGCTAAACTATTAACAATATTAGTGTTAAAAGAGAAAACATGGTGAAGGTTCTCACCTCTTTAACAAGATGAATGTTAAGAGAGGATACTAAAAAAATGAATGGGATCACTCAAATAACTAAAACGTCAATGTCGGAACAATAAGTGAAGAGATGAAAATGTTTGATTCTCACAATAGTGGAGATAAGACCTGAAAGTAAAGTGATCAATTAAGGATATCAAATCAGAGCTAAGTGAATGATTTAAAAGAGAGGAGTGAAAAGTTATTTTGAAGAGGTCCTTAATTAAACAAAGTGAGTGTTAATTTTTGACGTAAGATGAATGAAATGCTTAAAGTTCTACATAGATAAACATCTAACTTAAGACTTATAGAAAGAAGGGACCAATGTGATCATGATGGTGCTTGACTGTGATAAAGATAGTATCACAATGTCAAGACTTAGCAATATGATGAAAGCACTTACATGTGGATATGGATGTCCACTACTCAATACTTTGACTTGTTTACCAATTGATGATTTCAAATGATAATAAGTATGGAAATGATGGAAGATTCAAAATAACCTTTGAAAAATGACAATGGAGACATTGAATGATTTTTTATTAAGGGAAAAGGCCAGTAATAAAAGAGATGATGATAAATCCAAATAAGGATGAATTTGGAGATTTTGGAAAGAGGTAAAAAGAATGGGCACAAATAAGGAGTATTTGGGAAATTAGAAAGATATGATACGATAATGAATCCAAATACAGAGTATTTGAGAGAAACTTAATATGAGACAAAATTCAACCCAAATAAGGCATATTTGTAAATGTAATAGAGATACGAAATTGGACCTAAATCGGGAATATTTGGGAATGTGATGCACTAGTTTTTAGCAAAAACTTGAAATGGTATCTTTTGATCCGGATGTCCGTTTGAATTTTTTTTAATCAATTATTTCAATGAGACAAACACACCATTCCAATTGACCTAATGATTGGAGAAATTTTCGGCATATTTGGGACCGAAATCCTCCATTTAGGGGCCAAAATTAGGATTTAAGTTGTAATTGATTTTTCTTATTTTAAGGCTTTAGTTAATTTTAATCTTTTGAATGCATAGTAGGTTAGAAATTCAAAAATTCCTCTAATTTAGGCATGTATAAGATGCGTGATAATTTTTGTGACCGTACGAATAAGCATGTCAACTTACTAAGAATAGCGAGTTTTAGTAAATTGCTAAAATAGTAAATGTTGCCATCTAGAGTAGAATTAGTCAAAGTTAGTTAGAGTTTGCTTAGAAAATAGACTTGCGAGTTGTTTTCTTATTTATGAAGCATTTTAATTCATGATTCAATAATGTAGAAGAAGATTTATTTTCTTTGAGATCAAGATATTTGCAGTATATTGTGTGTGTGTATGTGTGTGTTACAGTTTGGCTACATTAAAATGTAAAAAGAGAGATGAAAATGAGAATGTAAGATACGAGTGTGGAACAAAACTCAATAAAAATGAAAATAAAGAAAATAAAAATAGAAAGAAATTTTTTTGTGAACGTTTTAGCCTCTACCTTAGATTGGCTTAGATAAGGCATGGTTTTCTAGGTGGTTCTCTCAAATTTAGGGTTATAATATGCGAGTGTGCATGGTAGTATTACTAGTTTGGAATTTACTTTACCCCCTTTGAAATAATGAGAAAAATATCTTTCTCCAATGAATCACACTAGGGTCGCCACTATTGAATATTCCTAACTCTAATCCCACAAGCTATACTAGTAAAGTAGGTTGGGGGTACCCTTTTATCATCCAGTTCCTTGATGTGCCAACTTCTTTAGGGTTCCAATGGTACTTCTCAAAATAATTTTTATGGCTTAAACAAAAACTTCTCACAATTAGAAGATGCAAACTAGCATTTCATCATCAGGACTCTACAAATAAAGTGTGATTTGATCATTTTAATATTCATTTAAATGTGTTTGTTTTAACCACCATTCTTTGACCACGAAAACCCACAATTTCTAGACTTTTTTAAACATTGTTCAAGGAAACTTGCATCTAGTAGTTTGAATATTTCAAGAATATATATTCTCCCTTATAGTTGGTCATGTAGACAAGGATTAGTATGTTTTCATGAGGAAGGTGGAATGGACAAGAGAAGAATTAAGAATACCTCTCCTGTAACTTCTTGTAGTTCTTAGACAATGAAAGATAATAATAATAATAATATAATATAAGATATTATTTTATAGTCCACGATGTCGGGTGGCCTGTTTTTGGGTTTACAAGCGGCTTAGAGTATATGGGACTACCTTGTACTCACATATGAGAGGAAACTATTTTGCTACAAATGATGCGTACATACCCTACCCCCTACGTGAAGTTGAACTTGTGACCTCTATTTCAAGAGCACATATTCTTAACCATTAGGCCAACTTAGGTGTACATATCAATAATTATCTTGTAGCTTCCTTGCAAACCTTAAAGAAGATTATCAAGCACTTGGGCTTGCATCAAATATGAAGATGTTTGAATTGTGGGTTCTCTTGATCAATTCTCCAAAAGATGAATGCAATGCTACGAGCTTGGATACACAATGATGTGGGAGTAAAATCAAGCGAGAAGTTGGTTATAAATTGCATAACCTTTCAAGGATAAGTTTGCAAAGGAAATGGCCTGTTTTTATAGCGAAGGGTAAGTCCATGAAAGGTGGATTTGAGTTTTACTAAGCTCGGATTAGTTAATTGTAATTACTGGATTAGCAAGTAGACTTGATATGTGGAATTGTATATTTAGAGGGGTAATAGACATTTGGAAGGACATAAGTTATATTTGGAAAAGCGGTTGTACGTGCAGTTCTATTGTCTCTTTTTTTTTTAAGAATCTAGAAGTGAAGTTCAAGTGGAGTTGACTAAGGAATAAGATTAGTTAGAAAACTAATTTAATTAGATATTAAATGTGAGAATAATTAACCATTTAAATAAATAAATGTTTAATTATATTAGCTAAGAAGATGTATGAATTAAATTAATTAATTATAAAAGGTATGAATATGATTTATGTAATAGAATTAATTTAATTAATTATAAAAGGTTGTATTTAAATACTTGAATTAATTTAATTAATTATAAAAGGTTGTATTTAAATATTGGAATTAATTTAATTAGTTTTAAAGGTGTATTTAATTAATTCTAATTGGATGGGAGCAGCTAGAAATATGAATTCATTTTTAGGGAGTCTATGATCGATTTCTAGATTTCTCATTATAATGTTTGTCAGATGAATATTAAGATTCTCTCTTGATATGCTTAGGAACTTATCATATTCTCTAATATATCGATTTCATTAATTTTTACTAATAGAAATAGAAAAAGATTATGCAGTATGATTGTAGTTTTGACGTAAATTTGAAGGCAGTTAAAACATGAGAAAACTTCCATTGGATGTATATCGTCCTATCATTTATGCCCGACAGGCAAAGGTGACAGATTGCCAAAACCTTAGACAACCCATGTTGACTCTAAATAACATTCGAATGTATTGTTTATTATTTAAATAATTTGTTCAAATTTAATACGATGGCATAGGAATCTTCAACAGAGAACTTAGTAAACTTTTGAAAATAAAAGTTGTTAATTAGAGAAAGCAAATGTGTTCCGGTATATGGAGTTATATTCTGTTCACATCAATCTCTCTCATATATATTTGATAAGACAATTGTGTAAGGAGACTTTAAATGTTTTCTTAGTGACGACAAAGAGATAATTTAATGGACTATCGAGGGACTGTCCACCATACTTAATAATCTTGTGAAAGCTAACATTTCAATCATATCATCCAAACAATTCTGTTTAATTTGCATTATACCATATATGAGTTCATTCGTATGATTTTTACATTCCCTGAATGAAATATCTCCTTGTCTTTTTCAATGTATATGGATGGGTGTAGTCATATATATTGATCACCAAGTAAGAGTTATCGACTTGTTGGGATGAGCGGTGAAGTTCAGGCCAGTTGTTATATTATCGATGGTCCGAAGTGTGCTTCATATAAGAGTTTTCCAGTTGATATAGACATCCATTTAGATACTTCTCCTAATTTTTACTTTTAGGTTCGCAGAAATTACCGGCTTATTGACTTCAACTCAATTTAGGTAGAGATAAAGACACATGTTCCGCTCATTGGTCCTACTACTTTCTTTAGTACACATCGATAAAGATGAAAAGAATAGGAAAACTTGGAACAAATTACTTTTCGGGGAAGAGTGTCTTTATATATATATATATGTGTGTGTGTGTATGTATACATATATATGTATACATACACATATATATATATGAGATTTCTTGTGGGGACACATAACCTTGTTTTAAATAGATACATATATATTCAATTATTGAAATATTCAAATTTGTTATTTTTTAAAGAGAATTTGTTAATATTATATCAATTGAACTTAAATGTAAATAAGTTTGAAGATGATGTATAGTTTTTTTTTTTGTGTGTGGATTTATGATACTTAGACACAACACACACAATCTATTTATTATGAACTATTTGTTGATGGTCGAGTAATACATAATTTTATGCACAAATATGGGATGTGATGTACTTAGTGTGGGATTCCTATTTAGATACAATCTTTAGTGTAGTTCTAATTAATCCAAGTACTTGAAAAGAACAAATATATCCTATTAAGGGTTAAATGGAGATAGAAAGTTGGGTAACAAAAATAATGAAAATTGGTAACATGATGCAAGAGAGAACTAGAAGCTCAAAATTTATTAGATAAAACTACAAGAGCTTTTATTTATGCATCATATAAAAATTTATCACTCATACATAAACTTGATATCATATAAAATTTAAAATAAAGATTACACCTTAGTAATTAAATGCATACAACTCTCAAATCTCAAACTCTAAAAGATAGTTAAGAAAATTGAGGATCTCTTTAACAAAAACCTTAGCTCCATTTATGTTATAAGACATGAGGAATTGACTCAAATGATTTGAAAGGTTAGTTGTGGGCGTACATTAGTGGGTGAAAGTTTAGTATACACATCCTCTATACACATTTTATTTCTCACGCCTTACAAAAGGTAGTTTCTACGGAGTAGATTTTATTTTCTCAAAGGATTGATATTAGTAAATGAGAATTGATATTCTTCAAATCAACTACAAACTCTATGATGAAAGAAGCATTGCTTATATGATTATAATTTAAAGTCCACAAAATATGATTTATTCCTTGTCAAAATAAGTGTGTTTCGTTCGTCACCTATTAAATAAGTCTCCTTTCATTAGATACTCATATTTCATGGAGTACCTTAGATCTCAAATTTCTCAAAGCATTCAAAATGAGCTATTATAGTAGGTGGATTGATTTTATTTTTATCTCTAATTATGTCAAATCTCAAATAAATTAATAAATAGATATTTCTTATTGAGAGATTTTATTTCATCCTAAGAACATTTAAAATAAAGTTTGCAATCAAATGATATCGCTACCTAAAATAGAGTTTGGAGTCAAATGGTATCACTACCTAAAGTTGTAATTGTGATTTTGCATATTATTCTTCAACTTCTTTTGGGATTGTAATCCCATTATTGAATGGTAGTTTGGAATTTTCAATTAGTTGTAAGAAATGCCTCTCTCTACAAACTATGTTTTATTTTGTAAAATAATAGTCTACATAAAACACTTCCATTAAACATCCATTTTAATACTCTAATGAGATGAGACATCTATGTTAATATATTCCTTCCGATACTCTCTTTGCATTGATATAAAGTAATCCCATTGTAGGTGGGAACTTTTATATATAATAATATCATAAATAAAAGCTACAACTTACATAAATCAATGAGTTGTAACTACATTGTTATGAAAGAGGGTTAGGTTATGAAGCATATCTGTCATTCCAAAGATCTTAAATTTTTTAATATATCAATAAAATAATAAATTTAATAAATCCAACAATATTAGAAAATATAGATCAAATACCAAAATTTATTCACAAAAATTAATAATTTAAAAGAATAAAAAATTCTTTCAAACTCTCTGAATTGTTGATGATTTTTGTACAATTCTAAAAAATTAACTTGTGGAATCCCATTGCATGTCTTTTTGTATTGTCTAGTGATGTTGTGTAAGTAGCGGATATAAAGTTACCTTAAATACTAGTTTACTTATATATGGTTTGATTTCATTTTAGAACCCTATTTAAGAACTTACCTACATGTAATAAATAGGATTAGAAAAAATAAAATTAAAACCAAGGAGCATATTCAATGCTTTGGTACCTAAGAGCGGATATAATACTTCAGGTAATATGCTCAAATTTTGACAAGATTTAGATGTAATCGATCTGGGATAAGAGAAAGAGTGGATATGATAAAAACCCATACAAAAATATCCAAAAACACTTAATGGATAAAACTTAATTATAATATAAGATACACACTAAATTATGTAATTACGCCGTAACGCATTTTCCCTATTGGACAGGGCTGAGGGAGTTTGACAATAGTAAGAAATTTGATGATGGAGTAGAATTTGGTAGGATGTGTCAAAATCATAGAACCAAAAATTTTCATGCAGTGGCTTCTCATTTTTTTGTTCATGTTTGGGACCCTGGTTTACAAGAATGCAACTACCTGATGGTCTGAACTACTACCTTATTGCCATCTACACCATCCAATGGATCTGTCTATGGTCCTCCAACTATCTAGTGAGATTCCATATTGACATGAAGATGCTATAGTGTCGTGCCCACTTCATGTTGTTCGTCATTCATCCACGTGAAGATGCTATAAAGGGATATGCATCTTGATGGATTTCTTTTCCTGAATGTATATAAAATGTAGAAGAAGAGTAAAACAATGACGAATATTGTGGTTGTGGAAGAAGTAAAAGTTCCTCCACCCGATTGAGGGAATGGCACATTGAAAGGGAAAATTCATTATTTTTGTTCCCTTCCTGCGGGATTATCTATATTTGAATTTTCCCTTAATGGTAGCACATGTCTGTTAAAGTCGAGGAAAACACAACTGATTCCAGAAAATGTTTAGGTCTAGAAAGAAAAATTATAGGATTTAATCTATCTATATCGGAGGACACATTAACCCTATGTTCGGTCTTTAATGAAGATTTAGTTAATGATACAACGTGTTACATAATTTTTCAATTGTATTTCCACGTGGAGGGATTGCAATAGAATAATCTTATACGATCGATTCAACTGGAAGAGAAAGCAAATAAACGGGGGAAGGCTCTAGACATGAAAATTAAAAATGGTGAGTCAGGAAATGATGATGAATGTGTGTGTCTTCTCGTGTATGCATTTGTGACGACTTTTTTCTTTCAATCCAACTCGATGGTTTGAATTTTTAGGGTTTTTCGTAGTCACCATATTTATTTAATAGGTGGGAAACTTGGTAGATTCAGTGTAGTTACCACTCCTCTTGACACTTATTATATTTTGATTTCAATTACTATTGACTCTAGACATGGACATTCTTTGTATCATTTTGGTTTAGCATGATGTTAGATGATATAGATATTATGACTATTGATAGATTTTTATTTATAGTATGATTTGTGTGGATTATTGGAGACATAGAGACATTTTATATTGATGATGATTATGTGTTGTTAGCATATATATTATGACATTCAAAAATCTCATCATCTTGACTATGATTTAGCATTTGAATTAATCTCGTGATCTTACGGATATTGTGAAATGGTAGAATTGAGATGTTGTTGAAATCTTAGACAATAATAGAATTGTTTAGTTGAGATGATGACTTACTTATACTAGAATGTTTATTGATTAATGTGCGCATATTTTATCCCCGATGTTTTTATGCGGGTATGACGTGAAGGAGGTATTGCATGATTTTACGTGTAATTATATCACAACAACCAAAAGCGGGATTGGAGACCAACCATGACGAGAATACTAGATGGATACAACGAAGGTCACCATGGCAATTTTCGTAATTTTTTTTGTTTTGTTTTAATTTTTAGGGGTCCCTATGGTGACTGATGATGTCCAATTGTGACCATGGGATTTGTGTGTAATTCTTTCCCTTTTCTTTTATTTATTGTAGAGTATGTGATTTATTTTGTGATTTAATTTATTTAATCATTGTTGATTAATGTACCTTTAGTGAGTAATTTAATCATGTAATTAAGTTATTTGTGGATGTGACAAAAGGGGCCATTTAATAAAGTAGTTGGCCTTTTTGACTTTATGATTTTCATTGAGTGTAAGTTACTTTGAGTGTTGTACACTCTACCTTACCTTAGAATTTCAGATTTCGGCTTAATGACCATTTTTGGAGGCTTGTGGTCCAAGATAGCTTGTCCCACACCTCTTAATTTCTTATAGCAACCCTACCTATAGATTGGGGGGGTTAAAAATAGAACCCATTACGTGTTTATTAAGACACAAAGTTATATTAATTGCACTTTTCTTATTTGGGTTTTAATTTTGTGCTTAGGACGGTGTGGATTTGGATTGTGTGTGTAAGAGGTTTGTCATTCCTCTCAACCACCAATTTATTGTGCATTGGAGTTGAGGTTTGAATTATGATTTGGATTTGACGATGAGTGATGTGGCATCCTACATAAAGCCACCTCATCCTCCTCTTCCCTTTTTCTATATATGCAAGTGTAATTGTTTGTTTGGGGCTTACTTCTTCATTTTTTTGCTCTTGTATTTTTGGAGTTGGAGAGTTTTAGACTTGCTTGTTGAATTTTGGAGCTTGTTGGAGTTGTATTGAGATTGAAGGATCTTGGTGTGTTACTCCTTGATCAAGTTCTACCGTGAAAGGTAGGAACTACACCCTTGTTTTAATTGTTTTCTTTTATATGTTTATACTTATGTGTAAATAGATGGTTTTTATGCTTGTTGGGTTCATGGGTATAATTCATAAGTATGGTGTAAGAGAAGGATATGGGGATCTTATATGTAAGGAGGTATAAGATTTTACTTCATGTTTAGGAGGGAGTTTGGGTTTGGTTCCCCACCTTTGATAAAAATATGCTTACATTTCTTAATTGGTTATTTTGAGGGAGACATAAGAGATTGTAGAGAGGCATAAGATAATGTGGGAGGCATAAGAGGACCCTGCAGGAGCCATAATATTTGTGTAGGGGTTTTAAGTTGTGTTTTGGAGGGCTTTAAGGTGGGAACCTAATCCCATTGGGAGGCATAAGTGATCTCCCCATCGATTGTTGCTCCATTGGCTTTGTATTTTCAAGCCTTGTGTATTTTGTTAGTTTCCTTCTTGATTGCATCTTGTGTTGAATGTGTTTTGAAATGGTTGTTAAATTTTGTATTATGATGTGGAATCTTTGTGATAGTTTCCATGAGTTGGATCCATCCTTTATTACGTTTTGGTTGGGGCTTGGGAACCAATGAGGAGAATAGATTCTTCTCCTCATTGGATTATTGGTTGGGTGGAAAGTGTTTCCTCTCCCCCATTTTTGTTGTTTGATTCAATTCAAGAATGTGAGAGATATTGTTGAAGATTTGAGACTTGGAGGATTGTGGAAGTCAATATTAATCCTTCATTGTAGAATCCTTTCTTGTAATTCCCACTTAAGGTGGAAAACTTGTAGTATTTTACTTAAAAGAACCGTTGTATTATATAATTGGTTTATAAGTTGAAATGTATTGTGGAAAATAAAGCTTCTTGCATTGAAAGAAATGAGGTATGCTAAAAGAAAAAGAAATTTCATTATTATTTGTTGAAGTTGCATTATTGTAAGAATGAAGGAAGAACATAGAAGTTGTAAATCATTAACAATGTATTCTTAACAAATATGAATGTGAAATAGAGTTGTTTCTAGTTGAACAAATGGTTGTAGTAGTAATGGAAAGATGCAATAAATTATAATGAGTTATTTTGTTAAAAAAATTGCATTTGGTTGTGGAAAGGAAAAATAATAATACGAGGAATAGATTAAACTTTATTTCTAACTTTAAACTTCAAAGAAATTGTGTTGGAAGAAAATAAAAATGCTCTTGTAGTTGTTTTTTCTTATTACTATTGAAATAGAAAATCTTTAAATTTAGTAATTTAAGTATGGATTGAGTAAATGGTGTAACCTTTCAACTAGATACTTTAGACACATAAAATTAAGCTAAGGTTAAACTTTAGATGACTCTAGTAAATTTGGTTTTTGGGAAAATACGAGATCGATGGTTCTATTTTCAAATAAAAGGACTATTTCCCTATGCCGAGCGGCGATCTACCGAACCACCAGTCGAGATAAGAGTGGCGGTCATGAACTACCACCGAGGCAAAGCGGAGGTTCATGAATCGTCACCTGTATGGAAGTGGTCCCAAAACTATCACCCTCGATTTGAGTGGAAAAATAAAAATCCACGACTGGGAAATTTTAAACTTAGTTTTCTAAAAATTTAAGTCACAAAGTATGAAGAAGAAATCACCAACAAGCCATAGGGGCATAAATTCATTATTCTAAACTTGTAAATCATGAAATGGGCATTTAAATGTATGGAATCTCTTGTATTAAATGCAAAAAGGATTTTACCCAAGTAGAGTACAAAAAGAAAAGAAATAACTAAGTAAACATTCAGATTTGGGAAGAATCCCTACAATCAACTAATAGAAAACAATGTAATAATAAATCCATAATCCAATCTAGAATAAGCTTTATTTTTGCTAATTCCTTCATAGTTTTTACGCTCCTAGCTTCCATGGCTATCACTCATCTAACTGCAAAATTAAAGAAAGAAAACACAGAAAATGAGGAGGCTAGGGCAAGTAAAAGGAGTTAATAAAATTTCATAATGATGGTTAGGGTTAGGATGGAATGATTGATCTAGTGTCCATAATGAATTTGTTACTAAGGGTCGATAATCAATCCTATAATTTTTAGTTGAGAATATTCATATTAGGGTTGTAATTTTTAAATAAATCAAATGTATGTCTAAATGGGTGAATGGGGCCACGTAGGGCTCTAATGTACTAAGTTAGAAATGTAACTCTCTAGTATGTTTTAGTAAATATTTAAATGGACATTAAAGCTAGTAAGATAATGGAACTAAATTAACTAAGGTTAAGGGTGTAATTAATGTAGGTTTGAACATTAGTTTGAGAAGGAAAAACTATTTAATCAAGTAAAATAACTTATGGCACGTTCTAGTAGATTGTAATTTAAAATTGACCTTGGAAACAAATTAGAAATAGTTGATCATTAATCTAGACCTAGTCTATAATTTTTAATGTCGTAATTGCTAGTGGGAAGTAATTAAAAGTTTTATTAGGTTTGACACTTTGCAACCTATTTGAAACAAAAAACAATTTATGTAACTTTCAAGATAATTATTAAATACTTAATGTGGCTTTAGAATGTCGAAATTGTGGGCATTACATAGATCAAGTTAGAGCACCATGTTATATATATTAAGGTGAATATTGTTAGCCTTCATTGTTCAATTTCAAGGGGGTTATAAACATAAACATAAAACCTCCAACACAGAATGTTCAGATTTACATGGCTTACCGCATCCACTTTCGTTTCATTTTACTTCCCATGTTGGTGCGGACATAAATAGTGGCTATCGGTGTTGTAATCTTCTGCTAGACAAGGACTCAAGACTCAAACCCTAGTCATAATCTAACAACCTTCCGCCTTGAAAATATATCATTTCCATCCCCACTGAACATCGTCACACCATGTAACAATGATGATTTTGATTGTGATTCGACGATCCCACACTAAGTGCTTTTTGAACTTTCGAGAGAGTTCATCCCATTTGTGGATTCGCCAACAAAACTAATTCTTTTTGTTGATGTAATTACAATACCCCACAATACTACAAAAAAACATGAATTTCATGTAGGTATAGAAAGCATATGCCCTTTTAGTTTCCATTTATACCATGTTGGGCCCAAAATCGCAGACACAATGACACAAAGTCGTTACACTAGAGATGCACATCTGATCATTGCATTAATACATAATATAAAGATTTAAGAATCAAGGGCCAATGTCATCGTGATGCTTTTGGAAAATATTCGAATGCATTAATTTCCTTTAGCCATTATATTGGGAACACCATTATCTTGATAGAGTTTTTTTAGTGTTTATATATGGATCACCTTTATATCAATATAAATTTGTTGTGTTGTTTATGATATGTATTCAAATTGATTATTAATATATCAAAAATTTTGTGTCTTTTACTATTGGAACTTCCCTTTTATATTAATTAAAATAAAAGAGAGTTACATATTAAGGGGGAAAATGGAAAACTTACGGTCCCACAAAATTCCATGAGGGCATCAAAAAATTGCCACAAAGGCTTACATTAAAAATCCCATAGGAAACAAGAGAAATAGAACAAAAAAACACCATTAAACATCAAGCATGGGACGCCAACACACGAGGAGGAAGGGGAGGATCATCCTGAGGAGGGATGAGGGCTCCACTATCATGCTCTATGGAAGGAGGATCCACTGCTAGCTATTATGGTCAGGTATACCGTATCGAAGAGGTACCATAATTTCCCAATTAGGGGGTGGAGATCCAGCGATAGTATACATCATCGGTAATGGAGATTCCCAACACAAAGTTATGGCAACACCTTTCCCCTACGGAGGTGGGATTCAACATGGTCCAAAGGATGACAAGGAAAAGGGTGGCCATGTGGGGAAGAAACAAGGTGGATGCGTGAGTGGCTCCTCTGGTTTGTTCCCATAGAAGGTTCCCATCGGGAGGCGAAAGCCAAGGTGGCGGTGGCAGAGGATCTAAAATACCCTACCTCATTATTCATGCAACACTTCCCTAGTGATCCATAATCTTAGTAAAATGATAAAACTTCAAAACAACCTTTGTGGCTTGAGCTTGTATCTATATGCAAATAGTAGATAGAATAATCATGTAGTGCCCACTTCCCTTCGACACTTTTTGTTATTGATTATGATACTATTGACTATACTTATGGATGTTATTGTAGCTTTTGATATGGCATGATGTTAGATGTTAGAGATCATGGACTATTGTTGATTTCGATTCATATATGATGCATGTGGATTATTGGAGACATTTTATATTGATGTTGATATGTTGATTGACATGGTTATATATGTGTGTGTGTGTGTGTGTGTGTGTGTGTGTGTGTGTGTGTGTGTGTGTGTTTTAGACATGTGATACTTCATCATTTTGAGTAGACCTAGAAAATTGAACTAATATTATGATCATATTGTTATTGATGAAATTGTAAATGATATCATTACTTGCCTAGATGATGTTTTGATTCATATATAGATGATTTTAGAATTATATTGTATATTCATTTTGGATGATTTGATGCGGCCACAAGGCCAAAGGAGGTATTTGTGTTTTGTAGGTAAACATGTCACAACAAACATCGGGATTGGAGACCAACCACATTGGAATCCTAGATGAATTCAACAAGGGTCACCATGACAACGTGTATTTGTTGTGTGTGTGTGTGTGTGTGAATTGTTGTTAGGGGTTCCCATGGGGGATCACCTTCAAATGTGACTAAGGGGTTATGTGTATTATTTTATTTAGTCTCTTTTGTTTAATTTTAGTATGTGATTTTTAGTGATGTATTTTCCCTTTATTATTTATTCTATTTGTGTCTAGATTAGTGAGTAATCATGTTGTTAAATAAATTAAAATGGGTCAAAAGAATGCATTTATTAGAGCTGATGTCTCTTGGATTATGTGTTGTAAGTAATGTGTAAGTAGCTTTGAGTGTGAAACACTCCACTTTCATTTTGAAATTCGGATCTGTCCTTAGGGGCTGATTTTGGAGGCTTGTGGGATAAGTTAAACTTATCCCACACCTCTTAAATTGTTACACCAACCCTACCTATGGGTTGGGGAGTCAAAATTTGGCCATTATGTATTTTGGGAAGGTAAGTTGTAAGTTTTTATTGCACCTTATTGCATAAAATTAATTTTAGTCCTTAAGGGGTGTGGGCTTGGGTTGTGTGTGTAACTAAAAATATCATTTGTTCACGACTTATTAATTGTGCTTTAGAGTTTGAATTTGACTTGTGAGGTGGACTTGATGATGAGTGATGTGGCATCCTACATGGATCCACCTCATCCTCCTCTTTCTCTTTTCTATTTATTCGAATTCTTTTACATTTAGGGGTTACTTCATGTTGGTTTGGTGCTCTTGTAATTTGATGCTTGTGGATTTGTTGGTGCTTTGGGCCTGTTTAGATTTGAAGAAGCTTATTGTTGAACTTTTGGATCAAGCTCTATCATGGAGAGGTAGGAGCTTGACTCTTTTAAAATGTGTTCTTTTTATTTTATGCATATGTGAATGTTGTTGAGTGTTTGGTATGTTTGTTGGTTGGTTGGGTAGATTGCCTAGGTGTGGTGTAGGAGAAGACTATGGGGATATTTTGTGGGGAGGCATAAGAGTTTTGGGGAGGCATAAGAGTTATTTGTGGAGGGATTTTTGGTTGGGTGTTCCACCTTGGAAAAGAAATAGCTTGCATTTCTTACTTTTGGGGGAGGCATAAGAGTATGTAGGGGTTTGAGATGAATATTTTTGCAGGTTTTAAGGTGATCACCCATTCCCCATCAAGAGTTATAATCAGCTTCCCCATAGATCTTTCTCTTTTGGCCTTTGTGTGATGAGGCCTTGTATATTTTGTTACTATCCTTCTTGTATTTGTCGTAACTAATTTTTATTTTAGATTTTGTGATATGATTGTGAAATTTTTTTTGTGTTGTGGAAGCTTATCTTGTTTCCATGAGTTGAATCAATTTCCTATTGTAATGTGGTTGGGGCTCGGGGGCCAATGAGGAGGACAACTTCTCCTCTTCATTGGAATTCTTGGTTGGGTGGAGAGCGTTGCCTCTCCCCCTTTTCTTTGTTGTGACCAAATGAAATATGGCAGATCTCTCTTGTTGTCATTTCTTGGAGCTGTGTATGAAGAAAAATATTGTAGTTCTCCTTGGGTTCCCTTATTGTGAAATTTCCCACTTTAAGTGGATGGCATTGTAATATTAATTGTGGTGAAAAGCTGCTCTGTTTTGGATATGAAGTTACATTCGAATGAGAAAGATTTATTTTGTAAGTTGTCTTTTGGTGAACAGAAAAGAAGTTGTAAAGGAAATTATTTCAGTTTAATAGAAGTTGATTTAATTTATACAAAAATGGAGTTGCTCCTGCTTGGAAATCTATTGATTGAAATACTTTTGCAAACTCTCTATTTGAAGGTTGGAAAAGTCTATGTTAGGAAATATTACCTTCCTCTGTATTACTTGAAAGGCATGTTTGGAAAATAGAATTACAATCTTGATTTTCACATATTGATTGAAGGAAAGTTGAACATTGTAAATTTAGAATGGAATGAACCTAAATTTTTTAAGTATGGCAAATGAAATATATAAATCTCTAGTTTGAAATACATAGATCTCTATTAGATTGTTTCAAACCTGCAATAAATATCAGAAAAATATATAGAGTACCCTATAACTATGAAAGACAAAATGAAAACTTAAAATGAACTAAGGATGATCAAAATGCATCCCAAAATAGTTTGTATTGCTCAAGAAATTTACTTAGAACTTTATTAATCGAGCTAGAGGCAGAAAAATGCCTTTACAGAGAAAAGAGAAAGGAAATAAATCCATTTTGAAATCCCAACCATAATCAATTAATCCTTGAAAATCTATCTAATTTCTATCAAGTGCGATTCTCCATGTTGGTTTGGCATGTTGGAGAAGGAAGAATAGCAGATCGGATTAAATATGGGAATTAAAATGTTTAGTTCACATTTTTGTGGCAGAAACAATGTTTTATTAAATTTCACACATATAAGTTTGTTAAAATTAATATTTTGTGCTTCCTATGCAAATAGGAGTTTGAGCCCTTTCAAAAAGTCCTTATTTTCTCAAATCTGAGCTTCCAGTCAAAAGTTATGGCCTTCTAAAGTTTTTACTTCGGTTGGTTTCAAAAAAAACGTCAAAAAAAGGAAATTTTTGTAAATCGGATCCGCGGGCCCGAAAATTACTTAGGGAACTTTTTGCAAAAATGCAAAAATTCACAAGTTCCTTTATGGCCCCACAGCCCCACATCCTTTGCTTTTGAAAAAAACAAGAATTCCATGGATCGCAAGGGCCCGCACCTTCAAACTTTACCTTTTGAAAAGAAAAAGAGTGAAATTTTTAAGTCTCCCTGATATGCCGCCACCCCACAGCCAATGAGAGTCTCCCACGTGGCTTCTTTAGGCATCGGCAGAGGCGTGGATGGTTTTAGACCCTATCACTTTTGGTAAAGATTGGAAAAAATTCCTAAATTCCCCACCGACCTGCCTTCCTACAGTCATTGTTGACCGACACATGGCTTTGTTAAGCATCGGCGGAGGCACAAGTTGTTTTTAATCTTTGTGTTTTTAACACAAAAGCCAACATTTATAAGTTTTCCCCAATAGTCCACTTCCCTTATGGAAATTTTGGGCATGACACGTGGTGTCCCTATGCATCAGTGTAGGCACAACTCATTTAAATTTATTTTCGCTATCAACAAGAAAACATCCTTGGGCATCGTGAGCGTTGGCTAAAAGCGTGCCACGTCTCCTTGCAGCTTAGGGAAATTTTTCCTCTTTTGGCATGAAGCCCTACCACAGACTCTGCAGAAAGCGCAAGTGTAACTTGTGATTTTTTCTAAAAGTGCAAAGCAAGAAATTACCTCCCTTGCTCCACCGGCTGAAACCTTCCCGGGTGAAAAGTCTTCTCTGGGTCCGCAGCTCGCCTTTGGGAATAATTTCTTCCCGAGCCCCATGCCCAGAACTTCATAAATATGAGGAGTTAGGAGGACTTATTTATATCATTCAGAAAGGGAAGAAATTTCCTATGTAATGGAAATGTTTTCACAAAACCTTAAGTGTGTTAAATATATGAAAAATGAGGTTAAAGTGTAAGGATGAGTCTGAGAGTGGGTAAGTGGGAGATTACCCTTTTTAACTTAAATGTGTAACTCTAAAGCATGGGTTGACCTTTTTAAGGGGTCACATTAGGGGATAAGAGAATATTTTTCTATCCCATGTAAATACGAACATTGGTTATTGTTTATTTAATTAATTAAGGAATATTTAACTATAGTGTTAATTTAATTATTTATTAAGTTAACACCTAAGAGAAATTTAAATATATTTGGATTAATTATACTCATTAATTTTGTAATGTGGATCTAATGTTTGTTATAATGGGAAAATTTCATTTATTAAATTATAATTGACTTTGAATCTTTGTTGTGACAACTATTGCTTGAAGCCTAGTAGTGGTCATGCTTTTCAAAAAAATTATTCCATAATTTTTCTATCTAAACCTAGGTTGTTCTTGGGTCTCAAGTGGTCGTTTTAGCGGGCATTACACTTGGTATCAGAGCTGTGGGTTCAAAGCTTGGACCCTTGGGCACACTAGAAAACTTGAGACATGAACACTAAACCTAGTGCAATATTAAACCTAGCACACTTTTAAATCTAGAAAACAAATTTGTTTGAAAATTGCATATTTTAGTAAACATGGAAAACTGAATAAAACCTAGAATAATGAACTAACTCTCACCTTGGTCTATGCAAGAGGCATGGACAAGATGAGGGGTCCTTTCACATAGACCTAGACTTGCCACCTCCAGATCATATTGTAGCAACCATCCTACCTCAGATTTTATAGACGCTTCAGGATGTTAATGTTGCTTTATGTGGAGGGTCCGTAGGAGGATGGTTAGCCAGACATGATAGGGAGCCATCCGTTGAGGCTCATGTATCTCCTTGACACAACAAGGAGCATAGAGGAGAGAACTCCCACGTGGAGTCGAAGAACAAAGTCACCGTAAAGGGATAGGAGATAATATTTTTGACACAGGATAGGTCTCGGATCCCTGGCTTAGAGATGAGCATGCGAGAGAAGCCTAGGGTCATGAAACTACAAATGTAGACCATATCAGGGAGATCCTAAAGCTACGACCATCTCACTATTTTGGGGATAAAGGTGGGTTTCGAAAGAGGCCTAGTGGGTGAGCTTGAGCGGGTGCTTCATGCCTCTGCCCTTATGTACTAGCAACATGAAAACTCATGTTGCGATCCATCTTCAAGGGATGGAATAGGTGTCGGTGGAGGATCGAGGAGCGAAGCTCCACATTTATCCAGATACAGTTACATGGGAGCTCTTTGAGGAGAGGTTTAGGAGTAGGTACTCATCACGAAGATTCATTCAGAGATGATATATGAGTTTCATGACCTCTTATAGGCATCTTGGCGGTTGTTGAGTACGAGAGTCAATTTTTGATCTACTCCGATATGCTTTGACTACATGTAGGATAAGCGGTATGGATTCATAGGTTCATCTAGGACCTAAATGTAGATTTGGGTGGTGCGGTGCATATCCATTATTTGCGAAATTAGTGAGACCATTGAGAAGGCCTATAAAATAGAGGAGACTTGAGGAAAGACAAAATAGGCCAAAGATAGAGTATAGAGCCGCATCCAACAGATGCAAGACAACGTAAAGTCGAGGTGGTTAGCTCATTCTCCTCATGGTGGACCGGAGTTCATCGAGTCATCTTTTAGGCCGCGATAATAGCAGCAGACCCGCCCACCATACAAGCCTCCACAAAGATTCGATGTACAGAGAGGATGAAGTATTGGGCCTCCTCCAAGGGGTCCCATTAGGACACATGGTGCATTGAGAGCTGAATAAGTATGATCTCGCCACAGAGACACCAAAGCGAGTCCATAGTTAGATCATCAGGATCCACATCATAGACATCTAGATTAATGGTACCTGGAGCTACTACTCATGGGAGAGGACCGGGAAGTTGTTATGGTTGTGGTGTTGCTAGACATTTTTGGAGAGAGTGCCCAAAGAACCCTAGTAACAAGGGTAAGACGTAGATCTTAGAGCCTACTGTTGGTGACATGAGGCATGGACATCATATCTATGTAGAAGCTGAAAACCGTCAAGCTAAGCTCCAGTACCATGATTAAAATGACAAGTACCATTGGTTGTGTTCCTACATCCATTCTATTTGATTTTGGTTTTTCTAATTCTTTTATCACCCCATCTTTAGTAGAGTGATGCAGGCTGGTGGCGATTAGGTAAGACTTTACTTGGGATGTCGAGATGGCTTTGGAGCCAAAATCTCTGTAGATTCCTTAGTGAAGGAGTGTGTAGTGGATTTGGGACCCTTCACCACTACCTCGTATCTTCATATCCTTTCGTTAGGTTCATATGGAGTCATCTTATGCATGGGATGGTTGTATGCACACAGAGCCAAAGTGGAGTGTTACCATAAGATTATAACATGTGCTAGATGATCTAGGAATTGAGTCAGTGATAGTAGGGGTTAGGAGACACGTTTCCATTCACACCATCTCTTCCATGCAACTTAAGCGGTGTGTGTGTGGGGTTGTCAGATGTATGTTGTCATAGTTAGTGACCGATTAGAGGATGAGTCTAGTGGACAATTTCTTTATGACCATCCCATCTTGAAAGATTATTTTGATGTCTTTCCAAGGGAGCTACCAGGGTTACCACCCCCACATGAGATATATTTTCACATAGATCTAGTTCTAGGAGAAAAGCCTATCTCACAAGCACCTTATCGGATGACCACCCATGAGCTTTACGAGCTCAAGTTCTAGCTAGAGGGAATTTTGGAGAAAGGCGTAATCTATCCTAATGTATCCCCTTGAGGTGCAATGGTGATATTTATAAAGAAGAAGTATGGATCTCTACGGTTGTGTATTAATTACTGCCATTTGAACAAATTAACAATCAATAATCGTTATCCCCTTCCACGCATTGGTGATTTGTTTGATATCATGAAGGGTGCCATAGTTTTTCCAAGATAGACCTTAAGTTAGGTTATATTAGTTGAGGATTACTTGCGAGGAAGATGTTCATAATGGTGCCTTTTGGTTTGAAAAATGCCCCGCAGCCTTTTATGAGCTTGATGAATGGGGTGTTCAAGACATTCTTGGATCGCTTCATGCTCATCTTCCTTGGTGACATTTTGATTTACTCACGTATGCGTTTGGAGCACGAGAGGCACCTTCACAAGTTCGTCGGTGTCTTCATGAGCAGACAACTTTATGGGAACCTCTAGAAATGTCACGTTGTTTCGAGATAGAGGTTGATGTTTGCGCCACATAATTTACGGGAAGGTATCGCGATCAATCCTTCCAAGGATCGAGGTATTATGGATTGGCCGTACCCACTAGTGTGACAGAGTGTGCGGTTTCATGGGCTTGGCGAGGATATTACAGGAGATTTGTTCATGAATTCTCTCTCGGTTAAAGCACTCCCATCCCTTCCCTTCATCGGAAAGGGAAGAATTTTGTTTAGTCGAAAGATGTGAGCGAGGCCTTGATACACGGAAGGAATGTCTCATGATAGTGCCTATTCTTGTAGTTCCATATCCGTAGGGTAAGATTTTCATATGCATGAATGCTTCTTTGGCAGGAGTTGGAGGTGTGTTGATGCATGAGGCGATTAGTTACTTTTGAGTTTCATAAACTGAAATATTATGAGGTCAATTATTTTACTCATGATCTTGAGCTTACGATAGTTGTGCATGCCTTGGTTGATGGAGACACTTCCTTCTTGGTCATAGATTCACAATCAGGACTGATCAATTGAGTCTTCATCACCTCTTCATGCAGCCCAATCTCAATGCTCGTCAGTAGTGTTGTATGGAGTTTCTTTGTGAGTATGACATGGAGATAGAGCATGTGAAGGGGAAGGAGAATGTGTTTACAGATGCTCTCAAGCGGGGAGACATGTGGTTATGGCCACATTAGTGAGCACAAATTTGCAGAACAAGATTTTATAGCGGCTTCCTCATGACAATTTCTACATTGCTGCTAGAGGAGAGATCGAGTCCATGAGATCCCTTGAGGGTAAGTTTGATGGGTTTTCATTGAAGGTAGATGGCCTTCTCAGGCATAAAGACTGGATTTATGTTCCCAAAGATGGAGGCTTGAGGTAGGACATTCTAACAGAGCCACATCATGCACCCTATTCAGCCCATCTTGGGGTGAAGAAGATGTAAGCCACTTTGAGACAGTTGTATCATTGGAGGGGACTTCATAGAGACGTGGCTTGGTTTGTGTCACACTATTTAGAGTGTCAGAAAGTGAAGGCCGAGTATTAACATCCAGCTAGACTTCTCTTTCCAAATGCTATACGAGAATGGAAATGGGACACCATTTCCATGGACTTCATTAGTGGGCTACCAATGTCGAGATACCACCATGATGATATCATGGTCATGGTGGATAAATTGACAAAAGCGGCTCATTTTTCTCTAGTGAAAACCACCATATAGCCGGTGCTGCAATGGCGCGGGTATATCTAGATGAGATACTCGGATTGCACATGATTTCACAAAAGATCATTTGTGTGTAATTATTTCCTTTTCTTTTATTTATTATAGAGTATGCGATTTATTTTCGATGTAATTTATTTAACCATTGTTGATTAATGTGACTTTACTACGTAATTTAATCATGTTATTAAGTTATTTGGGGATGTGAAGAAAAGGGCCATTTAATAGAGTAGTTGGCCTTTAGACTTTATGATTTTCATTGAGTGTAAGTTACTTTGAGTGTTGTACACTCTACCTTACCTTGGAATTTCGGATTTGGGCTTAAGGGCCATTTTTGGAGGCTTGTGATACAAGATATGCTTGTCGACACCTCTTAATATCTTATACCAACCCTACCTATGGATTGGGGGGGTCAAAAATAGACCCCATTATGTGTTGTTTAAGACATAAAGTGACATTAATTACACTTTTCTTACATGGGTTTTAATTTTGTGCTTAGAGGGTGTGGATTTGGATTGTGTGTGTAAGAGGCTTGTCATTCCTCTCAGCCACAAATTTATTTTGCATTGGGGTTGAGGTTTGAATTATGATTTGGAGTTGAGGATGTGTGATTTGGCATCCTACATGGAGCCACCTCACCCTCCTCTTAACTTTTTATATATATGCAAGTGTAATTGTTTGTTTGGGGGTTACTTCATTTTGTTTTTATCTTGTATTTTTGGAGTTGGAGAGTTTTGGAGTGCTTGTTGAATTTTTGAGCTTGTTGGAGTTGGATTGAGCTTGAAGGAGCTTGGTGTGTGACTCCTTGATCAAGTTCTACCATGGAAAGGTAGAAACTACACCCTTGTTTTAATTGTTTTCTCTTATATATGTATACTTATGTGTAAATGGATGCTTTGTATGCTTGTTGGGTTCATGGGTAGAATATCTAAGTATGGTGTAAGAGAAAGCTATGCGGATCTTATATGTAAGGAGACATATTATTTTACTTCATGTTTCAAGTAGGGAGTTTGGGTATGGCTCCCCATATTTGATAAGAATATGCTTACATTTCTTACTTAGTTCTTTTAAGGGATACATAAGAGATTATAGAGAGGCATAAGATAATGTGGGAGGAGTAAGAGAACCTTGAGGGAGGCATAATAGTTGTGTAGGTTTCTGAGTTTTTTTTTTTTGGAGGGCTTTAAGTAGGGAACCTAATCATATTGGGAGGCATAAGTGATATCCCCATAGACCCTTGCTCCATTGGATTTATATTTTCAAGCCTAAATCTATTTTGTTAGTTTCCTTCTTTTGATTGCATCTTGTGTTGAATGTGTTTTGAAATGATTGTTAAATTTTGTATTATGATTTGGAATGTTTGTGATAGTTTCCATGAGTTGGATCCATCCTTTATTACATTTTGGTAGGGGCTCAGGGGAAAATGACAAGGATAGATTCTTCTCCTCATTGGATTATTGGTCGGATGAAGAGTGTTTCCTCTCTCCCATTTTTGTTATAGTGATTGAATTCAAGAAATTGTGGAGATATTGTTGAAGAGTTGGGAATTGGAGCATTGTGGAAGTCAAAATTAATCCTTCATTGTAGAATCCTTTCTTGTAATTCCCACTTAAGGTGGAATACTAGTAGTATTGTACTTAAAAGAAACATTGTATTGTATAGTTGGTTTATAAGTTGAAATGTATTGTGGAAAATAAATCTTCTTGCATTGAAAGAAATGAGCAATGCTAAAAGAAAAATAAAGTTCATTATTATTTGTTGAAGTTGCATTATTGTAAAAATGAACGAAGAACATAGAAGTTTTACATCATTAACAATGTATTCTTAGCAAATTTGAATGTGAAATAGATTTGTTTGTAGTTGAACAAATGGTTGTAGTAGTAATGGAAAGATACTGATAAATTATAATGATTTATTTTGTTAAAAAATTACATTTGGTTATGGAAAGGAAAAATAATAATACTAGGAATAGATTAAAATTTATTCCTAAGTTTAAATTTAAAAAGAAATTGTGTTGGAAGAAAATAAAAATTCTCTTGTAGTTGTTTTCTTGTTACTACGAAATAGAAAATCTTTAAATTTAGTAATTTAAGTTTGGATTGAGTAAATGATGTAACCTTTCAGCTAGAGACTTTAGACACATAAAATTAAGCTAAGGTTAAACTTTAGGTCACTCCAAGTAAATTTGGTTATTTGGAGAATTGCGGGATTGATGGTTCTATTTTCAAAGAACACGATTGTCACCTTGTGTAGAGCGACGGTCTCGAACCATTGGCTAGATAAGAGTGGCATTCTGCGAACCGCACCGAGGCAAAGTGGTGGTTTACGAATCATCACCAGTAGGATAGCGGTCACAACACCACCGGTGTTCTTTGAGTAGAAAAATAAAAATCCTTGATTGGGAAATTTTAAACTTACTTTTCTAAAAATTTAAGCTTACAAATATGAAGAAGAAATCACCAAATGCAAAGCAATAAATGCATAAATTCATTGTTCTAAACTTGTAAATGCGAAATGGGCATTTAAATGTATGGAATCTTTTGTATTAAATGCAAAAAGGATTTTACCAAGGAGAGTACAAAAACAAAAGAAATAACTAAGTAAACATTCCAAATTTAGGAAGAATCCCTATAATCAACTAATAGAAAGCAATGCAATAATAAATACATAATCCAATCTAAACTAAGATTTATTTTTGTGAATTTCTTCATGGTTTCTTTTCTCCTAGCTTCCATGGCTTCCACTCATCCTACCTACAAAATTAAAGAAAGAAAATACACCAAATGAGGAGGTTAGGGCAAGTAAAATGAGTTAATAAAATTTCATAAGGATGGTTAGGGTTAGGATGGAATGCTTGATCTAGTGGCCATAATGGATTTGATCTAAGGGTCAAGAATCAATTCTATAATTTTTAGGTGAGAACATTCATATTAGGGTTGTAATTTTTAAATAAATCAAATGTATGTGTAAATGGGTGAATGGGGCCACTTAGGGCTCTAGTGTATTAAGTTAAAAATGTAACTCTCCTAGTATGTTTTAATAAATATTTAAATGGAAATTGAAGCTAGAAAGATAATGGAACTAAAGTAACTAAGGTTAATGGTGTAATTAATGTGGGTTTGAACATTAATTTGAGAAGGGAAACTATTTAATCAAGTAAAATAATTTATGGCACATTCCTAGCAGATTGTAATTTAAAATTGACCTTGGAAACAAATTAAGAATAGTTGATCATTAATCTAGACCTGATCTATCCTTTGTAATGTAGTAATTGCTAGTGGGAAGTAATTAAATGTTCTATTAGGTTTGACACTTTGCAACCTATTTGAAACAAAAAAACAATTGTCGTAACTTTCAGATAATTATTAAAGATTTAATGTGGTTTTAGAATGTCAAAATTGTGGGTGTTACATAGATCGAGTTAGCACACCATGTTATATATATATATATATATATATATATATATATATATATATATATATATATATATATATATATATATAATGGTGAATATTATTCAACCTTAGTTGTTTAATTTCAAGGGGTTATAAATACTAAATTTTTAGGCGAGAAAGAGTGATACCTCATTCTTAAAAAAAATCATTAAAAGCAATGAATGTTCAGAGTTTACATGGCTTACGCATCCACTTTCATTTCATTTTACTTCGCCATGTTTTGTCTGGACATGAATAGTGGCTTTCGGTGTTGTACTCTTCCACTAGACAAGGACAAAAGAATCGAACCCTAGTCGTTGTCTAGCACCCTTCCTCCTTGAAAATATATCATTTCCATCACCACAAAAATTGTCACACCACTATAATAATGATGATTTTGATTGTGATTTTGACGATCCCACACTAAGTGATTTTTTGAACTTTAGGGAAATTTCATCCCATTCGTGGATTCATCAACAAAACTAATTATTTTTCGTTGATGTAATTACAATCTTGCACAATTCTACAAAAAAATATGAATTTCACATAGGCATACAAAGCATATGCCCTTTTAGTTTCCATTTATACCATGTTGGGCCCAAAATTACAGATAAGGGCACAAAGTCATTACACTAGAGATGCACATCTTATAATGCATTAATACATAATATAAAGATTTAAGAATCAAGGTCCAATGTCATCACGCTACTTTTGGAAACTCTTTGAATGCATTCATTTCCTTTAGCCCTTCTATTGTGAACACCATTATGGCTGATGGAGTGTTTTTTTGTTTATATATGGATCACTTGTTATATCAATAGAAATTTTGTGTGTTGTTTATGATATGTATTGAAATTGATTATGAATATATCAAACTTTTTGTGTCTTTTACTACTAGAACTTCCCTTTATATTAAATAAAAAAGAGAGTAACATATTAAGGGGGAAATCAGACAACTTACGGTCAACAAAATTCCACGAGGGCATAAAAATGCCACAAAGGCTTACATTAAAACTCCCATAGGGAAACAAGAGAAAAGAAAAAAAACATCAAGCATAGGACACCACCACACAAGGAGGAAGGGGGGATAATCCCGAGGAGGAACGAAGGATGCAGTGTCATGCTTTCAAGAAGGAGGATCCACCTGTCAGCCATCATGATGGGGAAACTACATCTGAAGAGGTACCATAATTCCCAATCGTGAGTGGAGATCCAACGAAAGTCCATGCATGGCCTGCATGACAAATATCCCCAACGTAAATTTCTAGCAACACCTTTCCCTACGGAGACAAGATTCAACTTAGTCCAAAGGATGACTATGAAAAAGGGTGGCCACGTGGGGAAGAAAAAAGGTGGATACGTGAGCGGCTCCTCCCACTCAGGCCTGCCCACTGATAGGTGGTAATTGGGGAGGTGAAAGCCAAGGTAGCATCGGGCGAAGGATTTGGAAGGTCTAGCTCATTGTTCATGGCACACTTCCTAGTGATCCATAATCTTATGAAAATGATAAACTTCAAAGCAACCTTGGCAGCCTTGAGTTTGTATTTGTATCACAAACAATAAATAGAATAATCATGTAGTGCCTAGTTCCATGCATGACACTTTTTGTTATATATTATGATACTTGTTGACTATACTTATGGATGTTAGTATAGATTTTGATATGGCATGATGTTAGATGTTAGAGATCATGGACTATTGTTGATTTTGATTCATATATATGATGCATGTGGATTATTGGATACATTTTACATTAATGGTGATATGCCTGATCAGAATGGTTATATATATGTGTGTGTTTCAGACATGTGATACTTCGTCATTTTGAGTAGACCTATAAAATTCATCTAATATTATGATCATATTGTTATTGATGAAATTGTAAATGATATCATAACTTTCCTGCATTTACGTGATGTTTTGACTCATATATAGATGATTTTTGAATTATATTGTATATTTATTTTGGATGATTTGATGTGGCCACAAGGCCGAAGGAGGTATTTGTGTTTTGCAGGTAAACATGTCACAACAAACATAGGGGGATTGGAGACCAACCACATTGGAATCCTAGATGAATTCAACAAGGGTCACCATGGAAACATGTATTGTGTGCATGTATGTGTGTGTGAATTTTGTTAGGGATTCCCATGGGAGGATCACCTTCAAATGTGACCAAGGGTTATGTGTATTCTTTTTTTAGTCTCTTTTGTTTAATGATCAAATTGAATTTAGCTTTGAGCTCGGTGCCAAGTAATACAATCTCTTGATCCATAATTGTCTGTATGTGTATGAATTCTCTTATGATAAAGTTGAATGGATTTAATGTTAGGGTTTATGCGAATGGAAGAGTGCCATTAGGGATGGATTTTGCAGATTGGCGTTCATTTAATTTTGTGCATCTTTTATGATATGTTTAAAAATAGATTCTTGATAAATAATATTTTAATATATTTACACCGTATGGCGTTTCAGTATGAGCTCAACTATATATTAGAAATTGTACATGGACTATTTCAATCTCACTAGACATTTACATGAGTGCAATTAGTACTTTAGATGTGAATTTCTGTTATGTGGACTTTAACACCTACATTCCAATTATGAGACATGAAACATAAAAATAACATACATATTTCACTATCCCATGAAGTTTGATGCAAACATTTTCCTTTATATCAGACTACTTATAATGGAAACTAGAGTGAAAATGCAAAAAGATTCAATGATCGAGATTCCTTCAATGGCCAATAGTTATATCTATAAACTTAGTATTAAACCCTCTATCATCTATCACGAGTGCAATCTTTAATGTACTCTCACAGTCTATAGTGGACATGTTACGAGCTAATGAGTTGTTCTTAGATTCAGTACATGCTTTAGTTTGATTTTAAAGATCCATATTCTATCATTAAAATCGCTGATGGAAGAACTCCGGATGAAGTCTCTTCATCTGGATACTAATCGTGCACTCCATATCTTCATGTCTCTAAATGCTATGGATAAAACTTCATACTCATTTTTACTTCAACAATATATTTCTACATCTCCTTACATTCGTATATAGAATTATAAATTGATATTAGATAATCTTGATCAATAACCCTACTCTCCTTAAAAGCATTTTTATGTGTGGAGTCATGTGGTTCGAATTTTAAGTTTCACATCAATTTTCTACTTTCTATTTCCACTACCTATGCACTTTTCCACCGTCTAACTACTTCATCTTCACCCCCTTCCTCTCCCATTGTTTCCCTCCTTCCAATATGAATCCTTCAAAATACCCCCTTTAGTGTTTCCATCGTAGGAGTTTTCACGTCACGATTGATATTTTATGGTAACTAATAAATGTTGATGATGTGGTTTTAGGTTTCTATAAAACTTTAAAGGTTTATGTGTTTTTTTAAAAATATACCATAGTAGGAAAATAATACAATAATTGATGAAGATACAGATATACATATCCATTTGAATATTTACATCTTCTTCGCAAAAAAGACAAAGATGTTGGAAATCAAAACTATAGTTATTTTTTCACATGGAATTCGATATCATATATTAATAATTCAACGATGGATGCATTATGTAAACTTATTGCTTTCCATGTGTCTTCATAGAATACAAAATATTATCCCTAGGTAAAAATCTACCTCTTAGTCTTCTATTACTAACATCTCCTCCCAATAATAATTATCACGGTTAAAAATACACCTTATTTTACCATATTTATAACTCATAATTTTTTAATTAGGTTGTTAGTAATAATTAATTGAATTATATTCCTTATTCACGATCGATACACATCTTCTTTCCCATATAGGAATGCTTAATAATTATACTTATAGTAACTAAAATCCTTGGATGTTCTCGGCTATATTCAATAGAAGTTAAATATTCTTTTATTCCCTATCTAGTGCTAGTGGCCTCTATCTCTAAATGGTTAGAGTTGTTAATTAATGTGTGGGAGAATAACTTCCACAAGCCATAACTTTTATCCGATCTTTGGATCATATTGAAATTTTCAACAATGGTTGGGAAGCTATTTAAGCATATATTTATTAGGTAAAATTCCTTCTTCTAGTTGTCTAAAATTAGCTCCGAGCCTTTTTTCATTATTCTAGAACTTAGATTTTTAGTATAATTTTCTCTTCTTTATAGTATAAGAAAATATTTTGGTGCAAACCTTCATTTATGAAGGCATATATAGTAAAGAAATCAGGGGCCCATCGAGAGGTGTTTTACGAAGGGTTTTTTAGTATTTTAGGGTTTCATGGAATTTTAGTAGTTTTTTAGAGATAGTAGATAGTAAAAATAAGATTGTAATGTTCTAAAATATTAGTGTGGATTCAAGAACGATAAGAAAACTATTTTGAAACTTTTTAATTTTTGTAAAAATATTAGTGTGGATTCAAGATGACAAGAAAACTATTTTGAAACTTTTTAATTTTTGTAAAATCGTGTGTGTGTGTGTGTGTGTGTGTGTGTGTGTGTGTGTGTGTGTGTGTGTGTGTGTGTTTGTGTGTGTGTTTCAGGTGTGTGTGTGTGTGTTTTGGAGGCATTTTCAACCCTTTCGTGATCTTGATACATTAATTGTAGTATTAGATCACGATTTTGATCTTGCAAGAGCAGTTAAAGTAATTTAACTTATATTTGTTTGTTTTATTTACTACCTATATTTTATATAAGCATGGATTGAATCAGAATATGATGTTATGGCCAGATGAATAGGCATATGCATGAGCTAGAAATACAATTTTAGCATGTCGGAATCGAGAGAATTTACCTACATGAATGCAATTGAGACATGAAAATCAGAAGATAGACCTAGATAATGAAAGTGAAGAATTACCTCCATTAAAGAATGAACAAGGAAATGATGAAGAAAATGAGATATATGAAGAAAAATTGATTGAGTGGTCATTCGAGTAAAGACTTATCCAACATTTGAGGAAAATAGACATGATGTCATGATTAATGTTCTTGATTATGGGGATGGTTATGACTAGAGGATTTTGATGACTGGTTGAATCACATGGAAAAATTTTTATTGGAAAACCCTTTGAAAGGAGAAGGTTAAGTTTGCATGCAATAATTTGGTCAAACATGCATTAATGTTTTTGGGGATCACCTATAAAGTGAAAGATAATGAAAGGAAAGGGCCGGATCGGGAAAGTAGAATAAAATGGTGAAGAATTTGAAACAAAATTTTCTTCCTATATATTTTTCCCGTAAAACTATTTCAAAGGTTTCAAAACATAATACAAAAGGATCTCATCATCTAAGAGTATACCCAAATAATTTTGCAAGCTATCAATCTATGTGGAAAAAGTAGAGTCTAAAGAACCACAGGTTATAAGGTATGTAAACTCTGAATTTGATTTGTACCATATAAGATGAATTTCTTATACTATCAATCCATATCCTATACGATGTTTATAAACTCACTTTAAAATCAGAAGGAAAGAAAAAGAGGAAAAATTTTAGAGGAGTAGTTAAGAGATCATAATCATCGTCTCCAATGGGAGGGAGATGTATATTTTATTCCTTTAAAGGTGAATCCTAAAATGCAAAAAGATAGGGAGGAATTTGGTCAAGGCCGCCAAAAACTACCAAAGATGTAGGGGGTTCGAGAGAGGAAGAGGATATGTTGGACAACTGGGGTTGGACTATCCCCCAAAAGAAGCTACATACTTGTTATCGAATGGTGAAGAAGGGCATAAATTTTTGAATGTCTACAGGTATTCATTATAATATAGAATGGCAGAATGGCGAAACAAAGTAGAGTAAACTTAGTTAAAGATAGAAAATAAGAGGAGATGGTGGTTATGATAGACTTAGGTGAAATTATCACAACAAGGAGAATGACGATATTCATGAGGAAGGATAACTAAAAAGATGGTTATGGTGGTGATTATTGGCTGTGGAAAAATATATTTTAAATAATATACACCTCTATAGTGAAGGTATGTAAAATTATTATTGATGGTGCTAATTGTGAAAATATGGTCTCAACTTTCATGCTTGATAAACTGAGTATGAAAGGTTAGAAACACTGTATCCATATCACATATCATGGTTCAAGAATGGGAATGAGGTAACCATATATAAAATATTCCTAATAATGTTTTTTATTGAAGATATTTTCATGGATGAGGGTTGGTGTGATGTTATCTTAATGGATGCATGCCATATATTATACGGGTGAAGGCCTTGAAAATATGATAGAAGGGATTTTGGATGATGGAGAAAAGAATATTTTTTTGTAAGAATGGTTTAAAGTTGGTCTAATTACCCTTCAAAGAAGAACATAAGAGTGAGATATTGTTGGATACAAAGGTTTTATTGTAGAAATGGAAGAAGTTGGTTGGTGTTGCGCATTGATGGAAAATAAGGAGAGAACTAAAGGCCATTTCTGCATATTTTGCCCGATCGACTATAGAGGTATGAAAAGAACATACAGATGTGATCGAATATGATCTCTACTAGATGGTTTACCTCCAAAGAGGATATAAAACACTTGATTGACACGATCCCATTATGACATTTCTAAATTCAAGGAAGCCTCGAAGATGATCCCAAGTATAGAGTGTGGAGGATTTTAATGGGAACGTTATAGACATGATATAGAAAGGGTTATTTTAGTAAAGTTTTGAGTCCATGTGAAACTTGAGCACTATTGGAATCCCAAAAGGATGAATAGAGAATGTGTGTGGATAATAAAGAAGTAAAATAAAATCACAATTATGTATTAGTTTCTCTGAATCAAAAATTGGATGTTATGATAGATGTGATAGTAGAGTGGAATTTTGACCTTTTACATTCTAGTTTTCTTGAATGCTTATATTTTTGGATGTTTTGATATTTCAAGGTTTATATTTTTCATTTTAGATTGCAGATGTTAAATTTTTTTATGTTTTGATTTTTAGATTTTGGATTAGATAGATGATGGGGGATGGGAAGGAAGGTAAGCTAGGATGGGAATTTTCTCGATAAGTCACTAAAAACATGTTTGGGGTAGGATGAAAGGGAAGGATTTACGTGGAAATAGTGAATAAACCTTGATAAGATAGAGATTGGTGTAGTAGGATAAGATGGGGTGTGGGATGGGATATTGGTAGGATGAGAGATGTGGTATATGATAAGATGGAAGATATGAAAGATGATAATATATAACTCTAGGTATATGGGATATGGATTAATGGATATATGTGGTGTTCCCTAAAGATGTAAATTAGGGTGGCCTCTATGGATGGATGGATGGGTCTTGATTTTTTCCGGTTGGTGAGGGGTATCTAAAATTGATGATTCCCTTAGTGTAAGGTAGTAATACTTCATCGACCATTGATCAAATAAATGATCACCGGTTGAAAATGGGGAAATGAGGAGGATGAGATAGAAAATGAAAGGGTCATCATTTAAACACGGATGTTTGATCCAAAAGGATGATTCAGTAATATAAGTGATGAATAAAATATGAACCTAATGGAACATGTTGTAAGAAGGAAAAAGAGGCGGGACTAAAAAAGAAGTGCTTAGAAAAGGTCTAAAAACTAGCCTGAGACATGCGAGACCAATGTAAAATGTCACTGAATAAAAGTGTGTTTGATTGTGAGGGTTAATTACCGCTAAATTTGAAGTGAAGACAAATCTAGCCAATACATAAAGGAGTGATTAAGTCATGAAATTGGTGGATGAATAGGATAAACGGAAGGTTAAGTTGTGGATAGAGTCAAGTTTTTAAACACCCATGTCAAGGAGATTTAAAAGGTGGATTTCATTTGATTTTTTTAGTTTTACATATGATTTTTGTTATTTCTTACTTTTTGATATTTTTATGTTTTTTTACACAAAGAGCGTCCATTTTCTTGAGAACTCTCGAGGGTTTGATTTGCGCGAGAATTACTTGCATAGTGGATTAATGGGGACTTGGAGATGGTACCGTAGTATCGATGGCATTAGATAGAGTATAATAAAATATGCACTCAAGATTGTTAACCATGACTTTATTAAGTGAATGGTAAAGACTTTTGATCTCTAAGAGGAAATGGTGCTTTGTATGTAAGGAGGTAATGATGTCTTTCGAAAGGTTAGATAATTATAGATTTACATGAACATTGATTCACATGTTTGAGAAAGTTGATCAAGTGGTAGATTTAATGGATTTCAAGAGGAAATAAATGGATTTGATAATAAGAATGGATTAGATGCAAATGCATTTAGATGGTGGATGGAAGGAGGGTAGAGTGGGAACGAATGAACATACGTGCTCATATAAATAATTATGTCTTAATCAATTTTTAGACAAGTCTTGGTATTTTCGAAAGTGGGATAAAATGATTTTTTATTTGGTTGAGTGGTTAGAATGATATTATAAAAAGATGGTGTAAGAAATGGGTTGTGATGGAGTAGTGGGAGGGGCGTTGCCATAGTGTTATGATTATGCCTAATCCTAAACGATTTGAATTTTCATAAAAGGAGATGGATTCACAAATTCCTTGTTAGAACTACTGGATTCTAAGCCTTTTTCCTCATTGTTTCATATTAGCAAGAATATTTTTGGCTCTAGGATATGAAGTTAACTATGGAATTGGGAAGATGATTTCCATGTCATGTCATCATCGACTGGACATGCCAGGGATCATGGTAATTGATCATGACTAAGAAGCCAAATTTGATAAAGGATGGGGAGTGATATTTTTGGTTTTTGTTCGATATTGAGGAATGGTTGGATGTATGATGAGATTTTGGATGGCTGAATATGTTTGTATGTTGAGTGGGATTTGGATGGTGGATGATGGTTAGGAGAGTCCCGGATTAGGATGGAAATGTGGTGGATAAAGAAGTACATGGATAATATTCCTTCTGAGATTTAATGAGATTTTGACATAACACCTAAATTGCATGCGGCAGGAGTCTGCAATATCCATGGGTGTGATGGAAATCACAATTATAGTTTTGCCTGGGATACCAAGATGGTTTGGTAAGGTTTGTATTGTGTCATTTTATTATGGGATGGATACTCATGTTGAAGGTTTTTAGATGATGGAAGCTGGTGGTCGAGGATTCTTCTAAAGGAGTGACCCTTTTGGTTTGGATTAAATTGTGTTAGGCTTAGTAGTAGGAATTATAGGTAGAGGATAAGGTGGATTATGAGATGTTATAGATCTTTTTTGGATTTAGGATTTGCATTGGATTACCTATATCTTAGAAAGATGAAAAGGGATGGTCCAGTTTAGCCTTAGGGTCGAAGTGGATTTGGTTGATTTTTTATTGGTTGGAGTATGTGTTTTTGAGGTAGATTGTTTTGGCTTTGGATTCGTTTGTTTAGATGAAGGGGTTGGGTTTGATATGGGAATAAAATTTAGTTTTGGTGATATTTGAGATGAAGGAAGTTTGTGAGATGGTTGTGATGCATGAATGACATTGGATTTGAGTGGTCGATTGAGGGGATGAAATAAATGAAGGTGACATTGGCATCGTATTGGATTAGTAGTAGGATTAGGCCTCGGATTTATTAGATTTAGGATTTGGTGAGTTAGAGTCAAGTTAAATGTTTTAGGATTGAGGAGACGGGTGGATTTAGAAAGAGGATTGAAGTGGATAGGATAGTGTTCGGTTTAGTTGATGAAGAGTTGAAGATAGTATTAAATGATGAGGGGTGGCATACAGAGACACATTGGATAGGTTTAGGATTATGGGTCGAAGAGTATTACTAAGGTAACTTACAGTCATGTCGGATGATATAATATAGGAAAGATTGGTTTCGAGGTTAAGGAGGAGATGAAATATGATTTGAGGTTGAATTTGATGAGCGGATTAGGGGATGTGTGGAGATCTAGGAGAAATTCCCATATGATTCGATTGAGATAAAGTGGATGAGGATGGAGGACTAATATGGGATGTAAGGGGATGATAATTTTGGATGAAGTTGGTGGGATTATTTGTGGATATGTGAATGAGACTCGAACGGATAGGTTTTTATGATGATAGGATTTAGGGGTTGAGGTTTTGGATGATGGTGAATTATTCGCAGCATGATTTTTTATGGGATTAAGGTGTAGGTCATGATTATTGATAGGGGATTTGTACATTGGGGTTTTAGATTGTTGTGTGGGCTTGGGCTTAGAGGATAAATTATTAAGGAAATAAAGGAGGTCCTCTTGGTCTAGAGTAAAAGTTAGCTGAGGTCATCAAAGTTGATGAAATTGAAGCTTGTGGGGATATTGGTTTATGTTGATTAGGTCGGGGTGGATTAGAGATGATTTATGTTCCTCAAAGAGGATTCCAGTGGGAGTGAGAAGTAGGGATATTAGGGAGGGACATTGTGGATGGGTTTAGCTTGTGAGGTGATGGTTTGGAGGTGATCGGGTAGGATTGAATATTTTTGCTGGTTGGATATTTGTTGATTTAGATGTTCGAGGAGTTTTTAAACATGTTAGGGGTCAATATAGGATAGTTGATTGGATGGGGATAATGGGATTGGTTGAGGTAGGATGTTGGGTTTGAATCATTAATAGCCCAGGAATTTGTGGTCAAAGTGATAGGGTTGAATTTTATGGGTGGGAGATGATGAGGCTAAGCTTGGTTAATGGAGATTCAGAGGAAGAGATGGGGTTCTGGGCTGATGGTTTGAGAGGATGGAGATTGAGGATCAAAGGACATGGTATAGATAGGATATGTGGTGATGATATATGGATTAGGATTAAGGATTGTAGATGAGTATTAGGATAGTGTATTGTGTGGTAACTAAGGATGTTAATTATGATGATGTTTTGATTGATTAAAAAAATTTAAGTAATGATATATGGTTAAGGCAATTGGTCACGAGAAAACAAAAAGTCACTTAACGATACACACCTTAACTGATTCCAGTGGGATTTCTATCAGGCTATAACCTAATTTTTATACCATACTGTGGCTAAGATGGTGAAAGAATGGCTCTCCACCTATATATCGATGTGGGTTCAATGTAACTTAGTAATATTCAGGGAGTGTGGCCTCCAACACTGTAAAATTCTCAGTATACATTTGATAGGTCAGCTTTCTAATCTAGGATACCACGAAGCTCACTATATGTCTCCCAGATATACATTATGGAATATAGGGCCTGAGTCCATGTTGGAAGGATGTCGCTCTAAGCTGTCCTGGTTTCTTTGGGGACTTAGAATCCCCTCGATTCATATCAGCTCTTAAAACAATAAAGTGCTTTAAAAATAACGACATTTGTCCAATAATTTATATACCCCTCTAGAGCAATCAGGTGTATGCAAATTGCATGGAGGTAGAATCTTATGATCATGATACTACTTATGATAAGTGTGTGGATGTGCCAAAGT